>ML337708.1:0-45076 GCA_005239505.1 Nicotiana paniculata
GTTGAACAAATAGAGAATAATCAACCAAATATATTAATATCACAATAAATTCATCCCCAACGGTATCTACCAAAACCCTAGATTAAATAAGTTAGATAGACATGTTCATAAGAATGAAACTCAAAATAAATTGCATAATTGAATTACAAAGTAATGAATAAAAGATGTAGAAATCAATGTTTTGTCACTTCAATGGTTTCTTCTCTTCAAATCCTTTGTCTGCCTTCCAATCCTCGTTAAGTTGTGTTTTAGGAGTCTATTTATATGTTTAGGACAAANGCTAGCGCCTGGAAAACGTCAGGCTAGGGCTGGCGTTTGGACCCTAACGCCAGGTGCACTCCTTCTCGCCTCCTGAGCGTATTTTCGATGTATTTGCATCCATTTAGCTCGGTTTCCATCTCCAATTCACCTACATATGAAATAGACTCTATTATGCACATAAAAAGTGTATTTTTATCATTAACGCACATAAAATGTAGGGCATATAACATGTTAAACCATGAATTCTAGCATCGCATCAAGCGCCTTCCAGGTCTAAACCCTAACATTAGCGATAGTACCATAATCTCCATACTTGGTTCTAATCTTCAATCAACCAAGTGACTATAGGTCACACTTATACCATCTTCCTGTGGGATACGCTTCCACGACCTTCCGCACCAGGTAACAAGTTTGCACAAACGTACCACTAGTCATACTAATGATGTAAAGCAAATTGGAAATCCGCAAATCAGAACACAAAGCCCTTACACAGGACATCGATCTCAGGTGACGCTAAGGACAATACCCGCGTACTCTAAACATCTGAATCATTTTCGGCTCACCCAATCTTGTAACATTCTTGTCTACACCGAACCGCAACCTTGATCCTCGACTTCCAATTCCCATGTCGCTCACTGCATCCAACATGCCAATACGCGAGAATAGAAGAATTCCATCGTAGCTCCTGAACCACTAATAAAATAAATACTCCATCATATAGAAACAACTTAACTCATTTCAGGAGAACCATTGCAACACGTGGTTGAATTCTCATAACCGCAGAAAATACAAACCTTGAGTAGTGGTCTAAACCACCATAATTCTTCCGAGATCTATCTACACATAACATGCCATAATACTGGAATACCTCCATATAAAATCAATTACGGCGACCGTCAAGCCTTGCGTGTACCGCCAAAAATCATATGCATAACTTAACACGCTGAATGAACTGATCATTGCCACCATTATGCCAATCCAACCATTGCTAACCTATCCAACCTCCTTTAATTTACTCCGGACTTGCCTTAGGAATAATAATAGCTCTATTTAAAACATAGCGAACCCAAATTCTCACTCATCTTGAGTGACCTTATTTCACGAGACCACTCCGTCTCTAAACCCACGAACCATCTCACACCCATTCTGGAAATTCCTCCATAAACTTGAAGTTATTTTCTCCCATTCCTCCAATGTTATAGCATATACCGATGATAACATAGAACACTTCAAGCACCTTTTATAATTCAATGCAAAAGCTCGATACGTAACCATACTACGAACTCGAAATCCCTAGGCACCACACTTTAATTTTGAACCTACTAGGGCCATTGTTGAGAGTAACCCACTTTGACTTATTCCTGAATATAATCACATTCCAAGGCCCTACTAGCACATGAACACCCTCTCTAAGAAGAAACCGACTGAATTCCTTTCCTTATACATCACATCCACACGAAGCATAGGCTCTGAGTCTTCCCAAAACCTGAACATGAACCGATAAGGCCAAATATAGCACACATTCCTCAAATCCTTTGCTCAATTTACCACTGATATTTTATTTCCTTAGTCGTAATAACTCACCAATACACTGACAACCAGGAACCACACAAGTAGACAACCACGCAATCCAATAATAGATGGTGGGGCTCTCCCACTTAGCTTGAATCTACAATTATATAAACCTGAGTCCTACAGAGGTTCTTTCTTCCCCATTGACATCAGCTAAAAGTCCAACAACGCATTCCAACTCGAAGTCATGTTGCATCCATATATAAATCTGTGGACCTAGTCACTGTCCACCATGAATTTTTCAAACGGCCCCAAACTTTCCTCGAGGCGTGTGGACATCCTACCACAGAACCCATATGTTACTCTGCCACTCTCCCACTTGGTTAAACCCTCTCCTTTAAGCAACTCCTCAACTTTTACTTTTGACACTTGACCTTCTAGCAATTCAACCACCCAAAACACCTCCCACATGTCCTTCCTCATCCTCGCTGTCCAGTTGTTGCCCCAATTCCGAATCCATCTCTGTAACGCCCGAAAAAATGAGTCGCTACCAACTCTAAACCTCTTAGAAGATCATATTTCTCAAGCCATCAATACTAGGAACACCGATTTGATTCTGAACCACTGCACACCGCGATTTCTGACAACTGCTTCTCCGACACCATTTCATAACACCCTGCCCTGTAGGCGAATTGAAGAAAACCATAACACCGGCGAACTTAGCACATTAAACAAGGACAAAAGAACCACATCACAAATGAAAATTCCTTCACGCTCAAAAATACCAAGTCTCGATCCTCCATCAACCCAAAATCCGAACATTCTTAGTTCGATTGTCTTTCCTCCGCCGAAAATAAAATACTGAATCTTTGAATCATGCACCGAGTAATACCTCCTTTCAGGTCATTCTCTGTCTCGACACCTAGACAAGCATCCTACCATTCCACAAACACTATGCGATATCAACACATGAATCGTCATAACAATCAAGGTCAAATCTCAAAACCTTAGGTAACATTGATGCTGAGCTGAAACGATAGGACGACCTTCCATAAGGCGACGGTAACAACCCAATCAAATACACAGGTAGAAGCATCCTGCACCACATATGTAGTACCATTACAATTCCTCGATTCCCGATCCATAGCAAGCGCTTCACGTCGCATAAGATTGAATAGGAAAGAAATAAAGGCACATGCCTCGAAAGAATCAAATCGCACGATGGGGAATCAAGAAGGGAAGTACTCCTAACAGCCCTGTAGCCTCTCAAAGATAAGTACAGATGTCTCCATACCAATCTGCAAGACTCTACTAGACTCGCTCATGACTCGTGAGACCTAAGTAAACCTAGTGCTCTAATACCATATTGTCATGACCCAAAAATCCATTAAAGGTCGTGATGGCGCCGGACACAGCTGTCAGGCAAGACAAAAATAAATACTTAATTTGGTTCTCATTTTAATATTTTTGAAATCGTATTTCCTTCCATTAAATAGTAAAAGATGGAATATACCAAGTAAATAATGATATTGTTTTACAAATTTCAATACAGAACAACCCATAATCATCCCAAAATCCGGTGTCACAAGTGCATGAGCATCAACGAGGAATATAAAATAAAATACAGCATCTGTCCAGAATACAAACTGGATAGAAAAAATATAAATACTCTGAAGGAGACTCTGCTGGCTGCGGGTCGACATATGGAATGCAGCTCAGCTAAGTCTCTCCATGTATGCACGCCTTTTCTCTCACAAGGCCTCTAGACATATATGTACCTGCACAAAAGTGTGCAGCAAGTGTAGTATGAGTACGTAAATCCACGTGTACCCAGTAAGTATCTAGCCTAACTCCGAAGGAGTAGTGACGAGGGGTCGACATCGACACTCACAAGTGGTCTAATAATATCAGGTACAGTAAAGAGCTAAATAAATACGAGGCAAAGTAAATAAATGAAATAAACAAGTATAACACATGTGGTACAAATTCCCCTCTTTACGATGAACTCAAGCTCTCCATTAGATATTCCCTCCTTAATAGGAGCCTATACGTATATATAGTGGATCTCATCAAATAGATTATCATAATTCAAATTAGGAAAACTCACAGATATTAGGCACGATTCCATGAGGATATGATATAGGAAATGACGAGGCGTACGACCCGATCCAACATAAATATTTAAATTGTGCATTGCCGAGGGTCGAACGACACGAATCATAGATGCATCTATTAAACTGTCGAGGCGAATGACCCGCTCCCATGAGAGTGTGGTACACAAATCCTGCCGAGGCGAACGGCTCTATCCCATAAGAGTGAAATACATAATCCTACCGACGTGAACGGTCCGATCCCATTAAAGTAAGAATCTTTGACGGGTCCTTGACCCCACTCACGAGTAAACGTTTGAGTTGTAATTTCTTTAATAAAAGCCTTTCAATGAAACATATATATAACAGACACATGTCGTAAGAGGAGAAAAAAATTATCCGGTGACTAATCATGAACCCGTGTAGTCTCTACAATAGCAAATCTAGTTTCAAGTAGAAACGTAAAACAGAGGAATTTAATAGGCGAGAGACTGCTCCAATAGTACAACTATAACATGATGTGAACCTAAGTCTACTTGGACAATAACGTGAATGTATCTACGTACGGGCTCTCGTCACCTCGCGCGTACGTAGCACCTACAACAAGTAGCATACATCAATATACAACACTTATGAGTTATTTCCCCCTCACAGAGTTAGACAGGAGACTTACCTCGTCTCAAAGCTTACTTTCCGGTCCAAAATTGTGCTTTCAATCCTCAACTCAGTGGCAAATGACCCGAAGCTAGTCAAATATTATAATAACTAGTCAATACATGCTCAAGAGTTCACATCCTAAATATTAAAGTGAATTTCCAACCCAATTTGAAGAATTCCTAAAATTCACCCCTAGGCTCACGTGCCCGAATTCCGGAAATTTTTGAAGATAAACACTACCCATAACATCATGAACTCAAATATATGATTTGCTCTCAATTCTATGCCTAAATTCGTGTTCATAATCCAAAATTATCAATTCTAGGTTTTCCTCTTAAAATCCCACAATTTCTATAAATTTCCATGTTTAAATCCTTATAAAATCTATGTATTTAACTCACAATAGGTGGGGATAACTTACTTTGCTATTGATGATGAAAACCTCCTCTTGAAACTCTCCAAGAATCACCCAAACCAAGAGAGAATGAAATAAAATGGGCCAAATTCCGTTCTTAAAAAACACACTGCCCAACAACCTCTCGCACCTGCGGTCACTTGACCGTTTCTGCGGTCCCGCAAGTGCGGCCAAAATAACGCTTCTGCGGTCCACCTTCAGGCCCCACAACTCCGTATCTGCGGCCCCATTCGCGCTTCTGCGCCTCCGTACTTGCGGCCCTAACCTCGCAGGTGCGGTTACACCAGAAAACAACAGCCTCAACATTTCCCCAAACACAACTTGATCCGTTAACCGTCCGGAATCCACCCGAGGGTCCCGTGACCTCAATCAAGCCTGCCAACAAGTCTTAAAACACCATACGGACTTAGTCGAGCCTTCAAATCCCATCAAGCCACACTAAAACCACGAATTGCATTCCAATTCAAGTTTAATGAACTCTAGAACTTCAAACTTCTACATTCGATGCTGAAACCTATCAAATCACGTCCAATTGGCCTCAAAATTTGCTCACAAGTAACATTAAAAATTACGGACCTACTCCAAATTCTGGAATCAAAATCCGACCCTGATATCAAAAAGTCTACTCCCGATCAAACTCCTCAAAATCCTTCAAATTACTAACTTTCGCCAAATGACCCCGAAATGACCTACGGACCTCCAATCCATTTCCGGGCGTGCTCCCAATACCAGAATCACCACACAGAGCTATTCCCAGACTTGGAATTCCAAGCGTACATTGATAACAATGAGATACACCTCAACCCAAATTTATGAATTCTACCAAATTGCCAACTTCCACAATTGGTGCCGAAACGCTCCCGGGTCATCCAAAACCCGATCCGGACATATGACAGGTCTGAAATCATCATACAAAACTGTTGGAACTTTCAAGTCCTGATTCCATGGTCGTTTACTCAAAAATTACACTTTAGTCAACACCTCTAACTTAAGGCTTTCGAAATTAGAATTTTCTTTCCAAATCAACTCTGAACTTCCCGAAATTCGATTCCGACCATGCGTACAAGCCATAATACTTAAAGTGAAGCTGATCAAGGCCTCAAACCATCGAACGACGTGCTAGAGCTCAAAATGACCGGTCGGATCGTTATAATATCTTTCATAAAATGCAACATGAAAGCAACCTCAAATGTTTGACAACTTCTAAGATATCCTGCTACCTTCGCCCTTTCATCTAAAATACTTGAATCTTCAACAAGAGTATCAAGTACATCAACAATAGAGTAAGAAAATATAAAATTTCCAAACGACTTGTAGTAGGATCCCCAACGAGTATCACTGGCTCTAACAAGACCAAACTCTTGATTCAAGCCTCTACATGTTTCTAGCTCACCCATATCTAATGTCTCTTGAAGTTTTTATTTTTGAGGTTCTCGAAGTTCATCCATACGTTTAAAAGAGCTCCCCCAAAAAATTTAATTGAAGTTGGTGAACAAAGGAATGAACAGAATGCGCCGATCTACTTTCTAGTTTAATCAACATTTTAAAACCATTGATATCACCTTGCATATTGCTTGCCCCATCATAACATTGTCCAGGTATAGAAGATAAACTTAATGAATGATAATCAAGTACATTAACAATTGCTTTCTTCAAGGATAAAGCTCTAGTATCAGGAACATGAACAAGTCCAATAAATGCTTCCATCACAAATTCTTTTTCTATCAACATATATTTAAAAATTATCCATTTGCTTTTTCCGTGACACATCAAAAGATTCATCAACTAATAGAGAAAATTAGTCACTATTTAGATCCTTTATTATAGCCTTAATTGTTTCTATCTTACATACGATCACAATTTCTTTTTGGATTAAGTCACTTTATTATTTTTTGAAGCATTTTGCATGACAAAAGGCTTAATCTTTTCACATCTATCTCGGTACCATGAAAGAACTTCAATAAATTTAACTCTGTTCAATAATGATTCACTTTCATCGTGACCACATAATGTCAATCCTTGATTCAATAGTAGTCTTACTGCATCAATTGAAGCATTTAAGTGAAGCCGGTATTTATCTTTCATTTGAACATATTGTTTTTCAAATGCATCATGAATGGACTCTTTCATTACAATTTTTGTTTTCTTGATTATGAACACTACTCGACCCACCAATATGCTTTGAAAAGTTGTCTTTAATGTTATGCCAATTTCTATTCCCTTTACTTGAAAATACATCAGCTCCACCTTGAAGAATAATATCACCTTTAAATAAAAAGGTAAATAATATGTTGTATTTTTACTCATACTATACTCCAATCAATCACCATAATCATCAAATCATTTAGAAACAAAACAACGCTTTGATCTGGAAAAGTCAGATTAAGGAAAGTCATGATTCCGAGGTTGGCAAGGACCGATTCCAAGGTATTCCCTCCTTATTTTATCACGATGGTTTGGATGATAATTCAAAATTGGAGTTCTTTCTGCTGGATCAAGAATTATAGCATTTAAATCAAGGTTTTGTCTCTGAGCAGAATGTGACGGTATTTCTGATTGGTCTACAATTTCTTCTCGATTAGGTTGATTTCGAGATGTCAAACTTGTTTTTGGTACTTTACTAAAAAAATTCCTCAAGTCAGCTGAAACTTCAAATCAAACTGAAATAATAGTCAAGTGCATCACACTTATTAGAAATAGAAAAAACATCTATTAAAAAGCACCGTAAGTATTCACTGCACACTACACTAGTATAAATAATTTTATTCTAGTTGTAAATTGTTTAAGAGATTTAGAAATATTTAGCAAATTTTAAATCTCTAAAGACTCTAAAAATAAAATTTAGATTGTAAATTGAGCAAAAAAAAAAGACAGAAGAAATCTGACCTGAAATTAAACCATATTCAGAGTTAGAGTACAAGCTTTCGCGGGAATCTGACAATAACGCAGCAGGCTAGCAAGGTAAAAAGCAAGCGAGGGTTTTTTGTTTCTTTTCGACAAATTTAGGTTTAGATCTAGTAAAGAGCTTTTAGAATTTTTTATTAAGTAGTTTTCAATTAAATAATGATCTTTAATATTTGTTTATTGAGAAATTGAAAAGGAAAAAGAAAGTCAAAGGTTACACTTGTATTTCTTCTTGAAAAAATAATAATATAAAACAAATGGGTTGTACCAGAAGTTTGTATTAGGATTTGAAACTACAATCAATGTCGCATTTTGCACACCCTTCACCACTAGGCTACCTCGTCCAATTGTGTCAAGGGTGTGCAAGCTATTGGATATATTAAAATAGAACGGTATATTACTTATATATACAGTATAATTTTGTTGGCGAAGGATATGCGCCTGGCCACCTTTGGATCACTTTAGCTCCGCCACTGCTTGACAGAGAAAGAAGAGGAAGACAAAACTTTTATAGTTAGAAATAAAATCTAGGATTTGAACTTTATGGGTTCAAAAATTCACGGGCTATCACTTATAGAATCTCCCAACAGGGGCAAACACATAAGCAAAATGCTAAATCATGAACTCACCCATAGGTGGAGCAACAAATAGGGGAACTCACCCCGATGAGCAGAACCGAAACAAAATATGAATGGTGCTCCTCTATAACCAATCAAAAACATACATGTATGACATCATCTAGCACAACGACCTCAGGCCTACTATATGTAACACATCAACGGGTTGGGCCTCCCCTCTTGGGTGCCCTCTACTCGCCTGAATACCCCATTATGACACATTTGTCCGGAGTCTTGGAAAATCTCTCACCATGTGGCTGGTATCTCCACACTCGAAGCAACCTCTCTGCTGGCGTGGCTGTGGAACTGTGCGGTACGGGTACTCTAAGACCCATGAGTGCCTGAAATACCGTGCGAAGCCTGAAGAGCAAACTGAACTGGCTGACCCACAAAACCTCTACTATGCCGTACCCTGCCTCCAAAATAAGGACCAGTAGACCTCTCCGATCTGTGAGGCCTCCTATAGCCTGTTTGGCCAAGCTTTTTTGGGCCAAAAGTGCTTTTTTTTTTGTTGTTAAAAGCACTTTTAGCCAAAAATTGAGGTGTTTGGCCAAGCTTTTGGAAGGAAAAAAGTTCTTTTGAGGAGAAGCAAAAACAATTTTTGAGAAGTAGAAAAAAGTAGCTTCTTTCCAAAAGCACTTTTGAGAAAAATATGCTTAGAAGCAGTTTTCAAAAGCTTGGCCAAATACTAATTACTGTTCAAAAGTGCTTTTCAAATTAATTAGCCAAACACAAACTGCTTTTATCCAAAAGCACTTTTCTTAAAAGTACTTTTGAGAAAAGCACTTCTCAAAATAAGCTGATTTTAGAAGCTTGGCCAAACAGGCTACTAGTCTCCATGTCCTCTCTCTCCTGACTTCGCCTGCCCTCGTTCTCCTGGCCCCGCCTGTCCTCTCTCTCTTGGTCCCACATGCCCTCTAACCAGCGAGCGAACCCTACCACCTGATGAAACGAAACATCTGACTCTAACTCCCGAGCAATGTTGAATTGAATATCATGTATGATCCCCTCAATGAACCTACAGACTTGCTCTCTAACTGTAGCGACCAAAGCAGGTGCATGTCTAGCCAAACCACTGAATCTAACGGCATACTCTGACACAGACATAGTGCCCTGGCGCAGCTGCTCAAACTTCCGCGCGCCATGTATCCTGAAGGGACTGAGGTACAAACTCTCTCAGAAATATCTCTGAAAACTGAGCCCCTGTAAGTGAAACTGCATCTCCCGGGCTACCCAACTCATACGCCCGCCACCACTGATAAACCATTCCCCTGAGTTGGAACGTAGTAAAAGCAACCCTACTTGTCTCCACAATACCCATAGTATGGAGAATGCGGTGGCACCCCTCTAGAAAGCCCTGAGCACCCTGTGAAGCCAAACCACTGAAAGTATGAGGGTCATACTTCTTGAACCTTGCAAGTCTAACCTACTCTTCCTCATATGCAGCTGCCCTAACCACGTGCTGAACTGGAACCACAGGCTGTGTCGGCATGACACGTGGAACCTGACCAACGTGAACTCGTTTCTCTAAAGTGTGGGCGGTGGGAGTCTAGGTTCCTCCCTCGGTCTGTGAAGTAGCTGGTGCAACCGGAATCAACCCCGCCTGAGCCAAATATACCAAACATGCTCAGGAACTGCGCTAAAGTCTCCTGAAGTCTGGGGTAACAGCAGGCGCCTCCAGTACCTGTCCCCCAACCGGAGCTACTGGCGGCTCCTCAACTGATGCTCTGGTAGGTGCTCTAGCTGCAGCATATGCTCCTCGTCGGCCTCTGCCTTTCCTCTAGTGACACCTGCTCTGGGAGCAGCCTCATCAGTAACTGTAGCTCGTGTCCTCACCATCTGTGAGAAAATAGAATTGTAAAACTCAAACTCCGAGATCAATAAACTCGCATGATAGGAATGAAAGAAGTAAAACTGTCCTAATAGTTTTGTATCCTCTCAAAGATAAGTACAGACGTCTCCGTACCGATCTGCAAGACTCTACTAAACTCGCTTATGACTCGTAGCACCTATGAACTTATAGCTCTAATACCAACTTGTCACGATCCAAATTTTCCTCCGTTAGGTGTCGTGATGGAACCTAGTCTTAAGGACTAGGTCAACCTAACATTGACTGGAATAATAACAATATTTAACTAACATCTGACAAATTCAAAATATAAAAATCTTTACAAATTTACAAATCCCAAAACCGGTAGTACAAGTCATAAGCTCTACTGATTTTGCTAGACAACCTCTAAATACAACTGTTTCGAAATAAGGATAAACATTATACAACTTCAGAAGGTGACTCCGAAGCCTGGAAACACAACATCAGGTTTACCTTGAATTTCCACAGCAAAATCCGTACAGCTAGCTAACGATCGACTAACTCCGAAATACCTGGATCTACACAAAAATGTGTAGAAGCGTAGTATGAGTACACCACAACGGTACCCAGTAAGTACCAAGACTAACCTCGGTGGAGTAGTGACAAGGAACAGTCAAGACACCTACTGGACTAAATAACCTGAGCGAGTATAAGTGTAGAGCTAACAAAATACAATATCTCTATAAAGCTACGCATATTGACAACGATAATATGGTACTTCTGTCCAAAATGTGCTACGCGATCACGAACAGACACGTGAGATCGCGAAGAGGAAATTCTGATGGCCCGAATACTGAGCTACGCGAACACGTGAAGTAGTACGCGAACGAGAAGGGGATTGCACACCTACGCGATCGTGGACAAAAGCATGCGAACGCGAAGAGTAAATATTTCATCCTCCAAAATCACATTACGCGAACGTGGAGGTATTAAGGAAACCAGGTACCAGCAAAACACCAGTCCACAAATAGAAGGAAATGGCCCGTAGCCCATTCGAAACACAGCCGAGGCCCCCGAGACCCCGTCTAGACACACCAACAAGTTTCATAACCTAAAATAGACTCGCTCGAGGTCTCAAATCACATCAAACAACGTCGAGACTAAGAATCACACCATGAATCAAACTTATGAACTTTCAAATCTTCCAACTTCTAAAACTCGCGTCGAAACCTATCAAATCAACTCGGAATGACGTCAAATTTTTCAGGCCAGTCCCAAATGACATAACTTATATGTTCCAACTCTCGGAATCACATTCCGAACCCGATATCACCAAAGTCAACTCTTGGTAAAACTTCTCAACCTTCCAAAACTTCAATTTTTCCAACTTTTCGCCGAAATGCTTCAAATTACCCTACGGTCCTCCAAATCCAAATCCGTACGCACGCCTAAGTCCAAAATCACCATACGAAGCTGTGGAACCATCCAAACCCCATTCTGGAGTCGTTTACACAAAAGTCAAATTGCAGTCAACTCTTACCGCTTAAGCTTCCAAAACTAGAATCCTTCTTCCAAATTGACTCCCAATCATTCGGTAATTGAAGTCGATCACACACACAAGTCATAACACATAATACGTAGTTGCTCAAGACCTTATGCCGCTGAACGTGACTTTAATTCTCAAAACAAATTGTCGGGTCGTTACATATGTAGTCTAACCTCGAAGAAGTTGTGACGAGGGGTTGACATCGACACTTACCATGGCTAACAATATAAATACAGAAATTCTATAGGAGCATGGGTTATGTAAATAATAATAATTCAACAACAAGCGGTGAATAAATAAACCTTTCACCAATAGTAGATTCCAAGTCAATTTCTGTCATCCATAATTATAACCTCACAAGTCACAAAATAATATCAAGTATAACATATGCTCCGAGTATTATTAAGCATGATTTATGTCGAGGTCGTATGACCCGATCTAGAATAATGTATACACTGCCAAGGGTCGTGCGACATGAACCATAGATGCATATATTCTACTGTTGAGACATTCGTCCCACTCCACAAGAAGAAAGGATACTTTATGAACATCCGATTCAAAAGTTATTACAATGCTAATACACAAAGAAGCACAATTTTTATAAAAGGTTAAGTAACCCGCCAAAACTCAAGTAAATAAAATTCGATCTTTTACAATTCCTTTATCAAGTTCTAATATAATCTAGGCACTTTAATTAATAAGTAGGGTGCAAACATTACAAGTATTTCATGATTTAGGTCCTAAACTACCCCGACATAAGCATAATTAGCAGTTACGCACGGAATCTCGTCACCTCGTACGTGTGTAGCCCCCACAATTAGAAGAAAATATTAATCTAAATCACCTATGGGTTAATTTTTCTCTTACAAGGTTAGGCAAGAGACTTACCTCGTCTCAAAGCTCACTTTTCAGCCACAATTTCACTCTAAAGACCCCACTTGGTGCCGAACAATCCACAACTATCCAAATACTATATAAAATAATCAATACACGCTCAAGATTTTATAACTTAGCTATTAGAGTAATTACCCAACCCAAATTGGAAGATTCCTAAAAATTCACCCCGAGTCCACGTGTCCAGATTCCGAAATTTTTCAAAGATAAATGTTACCCATAACCTCTCGAACTCAAATATATAATTTTCACCCAATTCCATAATAATTTTCGTGATTGAATCCCATTTTTATCAAAATCTAGGTTTTTCAACTAAACCCAAAATTTTCACAATTTTACATGTTAAAATCTACCCATAATTTGTGTCGCCTCCTCATCACGAACGCGTGCCCTCACTCGTACACGCGTAAGGCAACTGGGTTGCCCAAGCCTAGGCCCCCGACTCTACGCGAAGTAAGAGGTCTCCCGCGAGCGCAAAGACCACTGGCCCCAAGCTTCCTCGAACGCGGCCTTGACTTTCGCGATTGCGAAGCACAAACCCCACCCCAGTCCAATTCCTTCATCGCAATGCGAGGGTCCTTCCGCATTTGCGAAGAAGGAAACTAGAACTAGAAAATTTGGTGTTTTAATTTAGCTCCAGGTGGTCCGAAACACGCCCGAGCCACTAGGGACCCCGTACAAATGCATCAACAAGCCCATAAACACAACACGGACCTGGTCGAACTCTCAAAACGCGTAAAACAACAAAGAAACTAAGAATCGCACCCAAAAACCAAATTGAATCAAATTATGAACTTCAACTTTCCAATTTACTCCGAATGCGCCAAATCATACTTAGACTACTAAGAATGACACCAAAATTTGCGTGCAAGTCCTAAATCACCATACAAAACTATTCCCAGGCTCAGAATCCCAAACAGACCTTGATAACACCAAATCCTACTCCAAACCAAATTTAAAGAACTTTAAACCTTCAAGGTGCCAATTATCAAATATTAAGCGCCGAAATGCTCCCGGGTCATCCAAAATCCGATCCGAACATATGCCCAAATCTAAAATCATCATACAAACCTATTGGGACAGTCAAATCTCAGTTCTTATGTCGTTTACTAGAGAAGTTGACCCAAGTCAGACTTACCACTTTAAAGCCAATATTAAGGAACTAAGTGTTCTGATTTCAACCTGAACCCTTCCAAATACCGACCTAATTGTCCTCGCAAGTCATAAAGCAATTAAAGCACATACGGGGAGTCTTATTTAGGGAAATGGAGATTTAGAAAGCAAAATGACTGTTCGGGTCATTACACGAAATAACCATGAATGTACTCCATCCGTTTAAAAAAGAATAAATATTTTACTATTTGGGGAGTCAAACTACGTTATCTTTGATTATATTTTTGTAAGTAGTTTTAAAATATATTAAATTATTAACTATTGTGACTTAAATTACTTTTACGTAATTTCTAAATATGTAAATTTTATTTCAAAAAATTTAATCTATGTTCGAATTCTCATAAAAAATTAGTCATTTTGTCCCTCGTACACCAAAAAAAGTTCAAACAACTTGAAAGGGAGGGAGTATTAATTAGTGACAAAAATGGAAATAACCAAAGTAGTAATAATAGATAAATGGTTATCTATTTATCTATTATTATTTTCTTAATAGTCTATTTAAAAAAGAATGACATATTTTTATATTTAAAAATAATTTAACCGTCTCATTTTAACATTAATGAAAAGCTTATATGCCACACAAATATTATGTCATATTAAAGACCACAAAATTTTAGAAGTTTTTATTTCTTTCTTAAATTCTATGTCGAGTCAAACTATATCACTTAAGTTAAAACATATAGAGTTATCATATTGCTTGTTCAAATTTTATTGTCATTCCTAATTAATAGAAACTGAGAAATAGTATATTCTCAATTATGTGGTATATTTTCTTTTTTAATTTATCAAAAAAGATATTTTTTTTATATTTAACATAATTTAAAATTTTAATTTTTTATTAATATTTTAAAATTCGTGTTCAATGCGCCATAAAAATGGGAGAGAATAGTTATATTACTAGCAAACACCGTAAATAGTTAGTATGTACCTATTTCAATATAATTTATTTATAACCCCAAATTCTAATTCTAAATAGTAACTAAAATTGGTATCCTAAAACTGTAAATATACCCAAATTAAAGGGTACTCTCTAATTCATAAGCTAACTGAAGAAGCATTTGACTATCACTGCACTCCCAAATTTCAGCTCCAAACTTCTTTTCACTCTTCAATCTCTCGTAGATCCTCAGAATAAACCCTAAATTTTGGGGTTTTAATAAAATTCTTCAATTCTCGTCACAAATTCAGTTCATTTTTACATTTTAGCGAATCAAAAATTGCGATTCAAACCGACGATCTAGATGATGAAAACTAGGGTTCTTTTACTCTGTTTTCTCATCTTTTCGTCGAATTTCTCTCATTTGCAGTCGGAGGAACCGAAGACTAACAAGTTCCGTGAACGAGAAGCTACAGATGACTCCACTGCTTATCCAAATTTGTAAATTTTCGATTCCTCTCTATGTACTAGCAAATTTGTTGTATTTGACTTCTTTTTTTTTGCTGTAATACTGAAATTCTAGTTGCATTTGTACTCTATCGTGTTTAATGAGAATTTTGTTTTATGTTTCAGCTGTGAATTGGTCAATTTTATATTTTGTTTAGCATTGTTTGCAGTTTAGATGATTCATCGGTTAAAAATTTGTATATTTGGATTAGTATAAAAAGTATCTTGTATTTTGACATCATTTTTGTTGGAAGAGAAATACATATTTTTAACTTGTGTTGCATTGGTATTTTGTTGTTGAACCGAAATTTCTTTTTTTATGTGAATCCACGAACCGAAATTTCTTTGCTTATTCCTTTTGTGATATTTTATCAACTTCGTACTTTTTGGAGTCATATTTGCATTTAGTTCACAATTATAGACTAAGAAAGAGATAGGAACTCATGAGTATTATAATGAAGTTGAGACTGTATATTTGAGAATAGCCTATCACTCCTAGTTTCTTTCGGTGCACTAATGAAGTTTTAGTTTGTATAGAAGATTGGATATCAAGAGAATCATATTATGTTGTATATTCTCTACTTTTTTGGTATAAGGCTTGTATATGAGAAATTTGTTTATTATTAATAAAACTATTTACTCTATTAAAAAATAGATATACTATACAAAAACTAGAAATGTGTGAAAGTAATAATTGATTATGCTGAACATCTATTGTGATACCTTCTCCCTGACAGCTTGACCTATGTGAGGTGTATTTACTGGGTGGCTTAACTTTTTAACTTTCTTATCCACACTGTTGTCATATGAGTTAATTTTACTTCTTGATTTCTTTGTTCTCATTCTCCTTTGTTTCCTACACAGTTTACGAATTACATTTCATAGGCAAATTCACATCTTAGATGCTTCTTATGATTTAATATGAATTATTTATTACTGGAATGGAATAAGCGCAAATGGAGCTTAATGGATATAGAGGATAACCAACATCTACTAGTTTGGGTTGAGGCATAATAGATTGATTGGTTGATTAGCTTATTAATTTCCTGTATTACTGTTTTTTATTCGACATAGTAAGAATGGTTAAAATGCATAGAATTCTTTTCATTTACATATCAAAAAGACAATGAAAGAACTACTGAAGAGTTTCTAAAATGTATGCTGCAGAGATGAGGATGAATTGTTGAATACACAATGCCCTCAGCATTTGGAGCTAAGATGGCAGACAGAAGTTAGTTCTAGCGTTTATGCGTCTCCCTTGATTGCTGATATTAACAGGTAACATTGTACAAGATAATTATTATTTTTTTCTGTAATTTACTTTGTTGTTTTACATGCAGCATATTTGTTGCTTTAACGCTGCCTCTGAATGGTAAGGGTGCTGCAGTGTTTACTGTCATAAACTACTTGTTTTAATCAATTACACTGTGAAGAAAGAGAGAAAGATTAATCAAATATATTTTCTTTTTGCTGGATGGCTTTAACTAATAAGAGAGGTCACCATGGATTTACATGGTCAATGAATGTGTCATTACACCCATTCCCCTGTCGCCAAAGGGAGAATAAGAGCAAAATGTACCATTATGCTAATTCTACCAAATTTGATGATTATGAGTCTTTGAAGTTTTAGAATATCATTGCAATTGCTTTATTTTATTTTATTCCTTTTGGCTCATTTGTTCATCCTAACAGTCTTTTTCCATCTGTATATTAGTGATGGGAAGCTTGAGGTTGTAGTTCCCTCTTTTGTTCATTACTTGGAAGTTCTGGAAGGTTCTGATGGAGATAAACTACCAGGTATAATTTGTGGGAGGCTGTAATAAGAGTAACTTCAAATATTTTTAGGTAAATTTGAATGAAAACTTATTTGATTTGCTACAGAAGACCAGAACACCCTTTACCTGGTGCACAGTCACCCAATCTAGCTTATAAATTGGATCTGAATTCAAATCTGGAATGTCAAAGGACAAGTTAATGTATTTATATGAATATTTTTCTAGATGTAGACTCATTAAATTTGAGAGAATCACGTAAATGAGATAACGTTTCCGCTAATTATATAACCTCACCTTATCAGGATGGCCAGCTTTTCATCAATCTACTGTTCATTCCAGTCCTTTCCTGTACGACATTGACAAGGATGGAGTGAGGGAGATAGGTTTGGCCACCTACAACGGTGAGGTGCTCTTTTTCAGGTAATGCTAAGTCATCTTTCGTAAAATTTCCTCTTTTAGTAATTTTGGACATTTTGCCGACTCAATATGGCATGGTTAACATCTGAATAGGGTCTCAGGATACTTGATGTCTGATAAACTTGAGATTCCTCGGTTGAAGGTTAAAAAAAATTGGCATGTGGGTTTGAGTTCAGACCCTGTGGACCGTTCTCATCCAGATGTCCATGATGACCAACTAATCCAGGAGCATCTGATGGAGTCTGTAGCCCGTAAGTATGTTGCTCTTTCATGGGCAAGTCAAAAGGAGCATGTAAATTCTTGGATTTCTCTTTCGAGCTCCCGTTTCCTCATTCGAATGCGAATGCCCGTTTGTTTATTATTTACATACTGTAAAGGTGAACCAAGATAGGATCTCAGTGATGTTTTCTTAAACAAGTGCATTGTGACACTTGTTAGAAGTCTGAAGAAGCAACGATTTAACTTCTTTGAAAGTTAATACTCCCTCCGGTCCACAATAAGTGACCAATTTGCTTGTTATTTTGGTCCAAAATTAGTGACCATTTATATAATCAAGAAAAAATTCAATTTGTTTTTCCGAAATTACTCTTATGTACGTATCCCTAAAAAGTCTTTTACTCCTCACATTAATTATGCTGCAACATTTAATTAAAGGCAGTTTAGTCACACTAACTATTTTTGTCTAGAATTTTGTATTTCCTTAATGGGTATGCCCAAAGCAAATTGGTCACTTATTGTGGACCGGAGGGAGTATAAAGTACTGGTAATCGAAATTGATTGTTGGTTAAACTATGGATTGTCCATATAGATGTCTTTCATCTGGCACACATCATCGTTTGTTCCTTGTATTAGGCACTTGTATTTGGTTACCTTGGGTAGCATTTCGCTTATAATTGGGCCTCTTATCATATTTCATGGACCTTAAATTTAGTTAGTTGTGAGCCTGTGCTTTCCTTTGCTTATATGTGTTCATAGTATTTAAGTGTTTTTCAAGGGGACTTCAGTTTATCTTTTATATTTAACAAGCCACTGTGGGATGACTATTTTCTACGAGTGATCATCTCTTTATCTTTCAGGAGATACTCATGCATATGATTTGATTAACAATTTCCTTTTTATGATAATCCCTTTGGTCTCTTGAAGTGGAAAGGCAGGGTTTTGACCTTCATCAACTTTTAGTATCTAGAACATATCATAGATCTGAAATTTTCTTTTAGGTCATGATGCGTCCACTCACAGTAGCAACCATTCAGACTCTACTACATCAGCAATTCACAATGAGACGCATTCGGTTCTGAATGAAGTCCACCATGATGCATCCAACGTTTCAATATCTTTGCCATCAGAAGGTTCATATAACAATTCGTCTACTTTAGAGGACCAAAAGAGGACAAATAGTAGTCTAGGTGATGCAGAAACTAACATGGCTAACTCGAACAATAATATTATGAGTTCTGAAAATGAGAAAATTAGCAATTTGGAGAATAGAACCAGTACCGGAAGAAGACTTCTTGAAGATGATGTCTTGAAAGGATCTGAGGGAAGTGCTTCTGGGTTAAAAGATGTTGGAGCTGCGACTGTGGAAAATGAAGAAGGCCTAGAAGCAGATGCTGATTCATCTTTTGAGTTATTTCGTGACAGTGATGAGCTGGCAGATGAGTACAATTATGACTATGATGATTATGTTGATGAGGACACGTGGAAAGACGAAGAATTTCAGGAGCCAGAACATGAGAAATTGGAGGATTATGTGCATATTGATGCTCATGTTTTATGTACACCTGTAAGTCCTTTACAAAGACGGATTATAAAATAGATATTTATTTAGATACCTTATCAACAAAAAAAGAAAAGAAAAAGATATTTATTAAGATCCTGATGTTTTTAAAGTCTTTAAGGGTCTTATCTTTTGTATCAGGTCATAGCGGACATTGATAATGATGGGGTGTCAGAAATGATTATTGCAGTTTCTTATTTCTTTGACCATGAGTGAGTTCTCTCCTATAGGTGATATTTTGGCTCGCAGTTCTGTCTTGTTTCCCTGTTTCTGATGCCGCTGCTGATTGCTTTCTTTGTTGTGTCATTAGAAAGTTACCAAACTTCCTGGTGCCACACATGTTTATGAAAACTGGCCAAACATGTTTCCTTGGTGAAAATGCTTCCTCGTATGACTTATCTATCCTCTGGTAGTTTTAGCGTTGGACATGCTGGAATTAAGTCGTTACTAATCTTGAATCTGGCTTCTTCTGCATTGGGTGGGTTTATTGCTTTAAGAATATAAATATGTGAGAGCTGCCTATGAGCATGGCTGTGTTAATGGCTTATGGTTATATATGCCAGTATATCGAAATATCCTTGCAATGCAATTATTAGAGCCTAAGATCTTTGGAGTGGTTGCTCTTTGTGTCCCAGCCACTATTTCTTGATGTCTCTCATCTTTGCTAATTGAGGTCGTGCTTAAACTTTAAAGTAACTCATGTATCTTTAGTTTTTATATCAAAAACAACCCGTCAGTTTGCATCATTTTAGGTGTCTCCAGCAGTAACAGCAATGATTTGCAAGTCTAGTCTGGTGCATATGTCACAGCTGATTGATATTTAATCTAACAGGTACTATAAAAATTCAGAGCATTCAAAGGAGCTTGGAGACATTGACATTGGAAAATATGTATCTGGTGGTATTGTTGTTTTTAATCTAGATACCAAGCAAGTCAAGTGGACTCAACAGCTGGACCTAAGTACTGACACAGGGAACTTCCGTGCCTACATATATTCTTCCCCTACGGTAGTTGATCTGGATGGTGATGGAAATTTGGACATTCTAGTTGGAACCTCTTTTGGCTTGTTTTATGTCTTGGATCACAAGGGTAATCGGTCTTCATTTGTTTTTATCTTCTTATTGTCATGTTGCAATATATTTTTAAGCATCTTCAGATTTTCAAAATTATTATCCAACTGAAAAGTAAAATATCTGTTCTCTTTCTCCCCCATGCCCCCCTGGGTGTTTATGGGATTCTTTTCCCATTATGAGATGCATGTCGACCTTTAAATACCCCTTTATGTCATTATTATTGTAATGTGTTTCATTTTCTTCTAAAGCTTGCATGTGTCCTTCCCTGCTAGCTTTCCTTTTAGATTGATTAAGCCCATGGGTTTGGGGTAATTCCCAGATGTAACCAACAATAGTTGATTGGTGCGACTGTCTTCTGTTGACTTTTGTGTTGTGGACATGTCTATCGTGGAATGAGAAGTAGCAAGGAGCATCCATTTTTAGTCTGATCTGTTTGATATTATTGTGCATCATCATACTGTTTGAAGGCTAAAACACTTACTGTATCAGGGAAGGTGAGGCATAAGTTTCCGCTTGAAATGGCTGAAATCCAAGGAGCAGTAATTGCAGCTGATATAAATGATGATGGCAAGATTGAAATAGTTACTACAGATTCGCATGGCAATATTGCTGCATGGACTGCACAGGGCGAAGAAATTTGGGAAAAGCATCTTAAAAGCCTTGTTCCACAGGTACACTACGGTGTCCTGTCTCCTTAATTTCTCAACTAGCCTGAGTATTGATATGCATGCATAACTTTTAACCTCAGGGACCTGTCGTTGGTGATGTGGATGGGGATGGCCATACCGATATCGTTGTTCCAACACTTTCTGGGAATATTTATGTTCTTAGTGGCAAGGATGGCTCGTTTGTACGCCCATATCCTTACAGGACTCATGGTAGAGTGATGAATCAAGTTCTTCTTGTTGACTTGACCAAACGTGGACAGAGGAAAAAAGGGCTTACAATTGTCACAACTTCATTTGATGGTTACTTATATCTCATAGATGGACCTACATCATGTGCTGATGTTGTAGATATTGGTGAAACATCGTAAGATGTCCTCAGATTTTCTGTTTTGTTCTGCTTTTCTCCTTTTAAAGGGAAACAAAAATCTTCTTTTTAAAAGGTAATTTGAAAATGTGCTTTTCTTTGCTCTTGCTCGCAGATACAGCATGGTTTTGGCTGACAATGTTGATGGTGGTGACGACCTCGATCTTATTGTGACAACCATGAATGGCAATGTCTTATGTTTTTCGACGCCTTCTCCGCATCATCCCCTCAAGGTACTCAACAAGATTATCTTTTTTTTTTTTTTGCTTTTGGTTATTTCCTTGAACTGTTTGATTAGTAATATCTGCATGATATGCGCTGCAGGCATGGAGATCACCTAACCAAGGGAGAAATAATGCTGCATACCGATTAGATCGTGAGGGAGTCTATGTAACTCCATCATCAAGAGCTTTCCGTGATGAAGAAGGCAAGAGCTTTTGGGTTGAAATAGAAATTTTTGATAGATACAGATATCCATCTGGGTCTCAAGCTCCGTATAATGTCACGGTAAAAAAGCTTTACCTTCTATTAAAGTTTGTCTTCTATTAACTTCTCACTGCTCACTAGTTAGTAATGTATCTTTTTTATTTCTCCATTACGACACAGGTGAGTTTGTTAGTACCTGGCAATTACCAAGGTGATAGAACTATTAAGCAAAATAAAATATTTGGTCAACCTGGAAAACATCGGATCATGCTCCCTACTGTTGATGTGAGGACTGCTGGAACTGTGTTGGTGGAGATGGTTGACAAGAACGGGCTATATTTCTCTGATGATTTTTCCTTGACATTCCATTTTCATTATTATAAGCTGTTAAAATGGCTTCTCGTTCTTCCTATGCTGGGGATGTTTGGTGTGCTTGTCATTCTTCGTCCACAGGAGGCCATGCCATTACCATCATTTTCGCGAAATACTAACTTGTAATGTTGCATACACATAAAATTTGGCACATTAGAAGTGAGGCATTCTCTCGTGCTGGAACTTGAGCTGACAACCGCCTTTCAGGCCAGCGGGGAAGTTCAGCTGTTCAACTGTGGGCAGACATATGTTGAACTATAGGAAGAACGGACAATTGCCTTGGTTTGATCTGAATCTGAATTTTGAGTATACGAAATCTGAGGTGTTTGCCTTCCCCAGGTGTAACAAACAGATGCCTTTTTTGACACATTCAAGCGAACAATGATTATTTATTGAACACAACAGTTTGTTTGAAGGCTACATTTATATTCCTCAAGTTTTCTGCTTTTACTTGAGTACTGTACACGCAGTTTTAACCCATTTTGTTGAACTAAATGTTTTTCCTATTAGATAGTTTCTGTTAACATTTAACATCTATATGTTAAAGTTCACCTCTCATGCTTTTGCCAATAAGGACTGATCCCATTATTGCATCACGCATCTCAAAATGTTTAGCACCTTGAAAGAACGAAGGAATGTAAGACTAGAACTGATCAAAGATTTCTTGAATTGAGATCATAGCCTAAACATGGATCATAAGAGAAAGTTGAAGGTAAAGGCATTTTACATCAAATTGGGCTTATGCTTTATCTCAGATTCTTTCACCAAGTCCCGCTAATTCATCAATTTCCCCTCTTTACAGTTGAGATTTCAATTGAAGGTGTCAGCATTTTCTACAAGGCAAATCAAAACATGGACTTAAACGAGTTTGCGTTGAGGTGAACCCAAAAATTTCAATTTTATTTTAACCTCTTATGACAATAGTCAAAGCTAATACTCGACATTTGTGAAAGGAATTGGAAGATAGAAAGCTGGATATTCCAAGATATAATTGTTTTTTGGGGTGCGGTGGATATTATTTTTTGTGTTTTGGAGGGGAGGAGGGTGTTAGTGGTGGGCTGGAGATTGGATTGATCAGGGGGATATTGAGAGTCATGCAAAAACTTCAGTTACTTCAGAGGGCCTAAAGAATTGACAATGAAGAACGTGAGGCAAATATTGGTTGACTACATGTACTTAAAAACAAAATAATCCATCAAATATGCCTTTTTTAATTATGAAAAGCAACATTTGAAACAATTCTCCGGACAACGCTCCTGCCTGTATCTACTTCCTGGTTCCTACAAATCTACAATGACACCTTAATATGGAAGAGGATGTCATGCTTTTTTGTGGCAACTAGTTTACGATATTTTAAATTAAATCAGAGAAGCTCGTGATGAATGGGTTCGAGCCGTCACTAGTGACTAAACACAGCCGGTTTAATTATATTCGATGTTACAATGGTAAGTTCGAGCTCGTCTCGGTCATGGGTTTGAGAATAGGAATTAAACTCAATGAGATTGATAGTCTGTTTGGCCAAACTTTTAAAATTAGTTTATTTTGAGAAATATTTTTCTCAAAATTACTTCTAAAAAAAGTGTTTTTGGTGAGAAGCAGTTTTGCTAATTAATTTGAAAAGTACTTTTGAACAGTAATTAATGTTTAGCCAAGCTTTTGAAAACTGCTTCTAAGTGTATTTTTCTCAAAAATGCTTCTCAGAAAAGTACTTTTGGAAAAAAACTATTTTTTTCTGCTTCTCAAAAACTGTCTCTGCTTCTCCTCAAAAACACTTTTTTTCCTTCCAAAGCTCGGCCAAACACCTCAATTTTTGGCCAAAAGTGCTTTTGGCCAAAAAAGCACTTTTGGCCCAAAAAAAGCTTGGTCAAACATGCTATGAATCTCCTGAGCTGTCAGCTCCCGGCTAGTTAATAAGGTGAGAGCTTCAAGCCGGATTTTCCCGTGGGGCACGCTCCACACAAGCGTCACACTTTTGCTGCAACTTTTTACACATACAAGACAATTGATGCAATGAAATCAATCCTTATTATGTACTCTTTCTCACCGGTCTGAAACATATATATTAGTCATGAATGCTTCTTAGCAGGCTCCTAGGCTGAATTTACACGGATTGTAGAAGAAGTGCCATTGCATGCAAATTGCGTTTACCACAGAACTTAGTATTGGAGTCACAGAACTAATTACCTTAAAGCTGGACATCCTTCTTAAGTTTTTGTGTCTATCTCATAGCTTATCCTGCATATCTAAACTACTTTGGCAAAGATACTACAAAGACCTTGAAGTGAATGGGAGAACTTTGAATAAGAATTGAAGATGGTTTGCATGTACTTGCACTAGTAAGTTTCCCTATGTAAAAGGACACGGCGTATATGATATTTGAGACTTCCGCTTTGGGCCATGTCCAATAATCTATTCCAAGAACTAATAAGAATGAATATCTACTATCGCCTAGAAAACATACTGCTAAACTACAAATTTAGAAATGACCAAATGGAAAAACAAAGGTAAAACAATATTCTGCTGACTTTGTGCCGATTAGACTCAGTTCAGATACAATAGAAGATCTTAAAGAACCATTTAGCTCAGAAGAGCTACTAAACCTATCAAACAGGTTAGTCAAGGAAAGATTGATGCATATCTAGGCCAGGTTATACGAGTTCAGTTTCGGTTCAACCATTTGTAAATATGTTTTTATGTATGTTGAATATATCACACAAACTTTAAATCTACTAACTCTATATCCTAGTTTCGCCTCTAAGCTAAGGAATGAAGTCAAAGCTACCACATAGTTGGAGCAATCAGGTTTGATCGCAAAGAAGAGCTAAGCAATACCTCATAGAAGCTCACAATCATACTCATCTAACATTTCAACACAACATATAAAAGACTCCAGTGAGAACCCAAGCAAAATCCCCTTTCCCTATTGGAAGAACTGAGTTCCAAACAAGATCAAATTATCTCTGAGTAAGAAGAGCTACACTCCCTTACTTGATAGCTCAGACGATTCGAGTCATCCACAATAGGTGTTTATTTTTTATTTTTTTAATAACTGTGGTACAGCTTGCCCCTACCTTGACTATTTCAGTGTGTACTTACTATCTCCCGCCAGCACTGTGACCTAGGGGTCCACCAAGACTTAGACAAATGAGAAGAAATCATCGAGTGTTCTCTAATCGCAGCTAGGATTTCAAACTTAGTCTCCTATAGTTTTCACACATTTCATTGACCATCTTTAATTACATCTTTCAAGCATATAGACAGGTTTATATCATCAAGGAAATACACAAGTATTGCAAAAACATGTTCCATTGCAAAGTTGACAACAAACAGTAGATTTATATACAAGTCTAGACAATCCAATACCAGTATGTAAATCTGAATAGAAACAAAAAGCATTTGGAGATGCAATTACAAGTATATCAATAGAAGACAAGACAAGAGAGCTTAGGGAAAGCATTAATAGACCTGTAAAACAGGCCTTTTCCCAAGCCTTTTGATTTCTCTATCCATTTGGCCAGTGAGCATTAAACCAAACATCTTGAAATCACATAACAAAGACCAAAAGGGGTGTCCAAATGTTGCAGGAACATTCCCTTCAACATAAAAATGACTATACCAAGCCAAGCCATACCCAAGAATTGGCACAAAGATCACAAACCACTTATTGAACAGCACTGTGTAAATCAAGCACAAGATACTACAAAGTGTGCCCACAAAATGCCAACGCCTTGTTGCTAGTTTTGAGTGTTGGTTCATGTAAAAAGGCCAAAATTCCTCCATGTTTCTGAAATTCATAGCTAACCCTCTGCTACTTAATAAAAAAAAAATTGATTTCTCGATTAAAGATCAGATCTTTGAACCAAATCAGCAAATACTCAGAAATGTTTTACCAAGAAAAACAGTTCAAGAACCCCCCAAAAAAATGTTTTCTTGAATCAATTTTTTGTGGGGTTTTAAATGTTCTAGAGTCAATTTCTTGGAGTTTGAAATCAAATCTAGAATATTTTCGGCAAATTAAGGTTTTGGGGATGACCAAAACACAAAACTTTGGTTGCAAGATCCAAGAAAAATTGGTGTGGTTGACTAAATATGTGAAGTAAAAAAATAAGAAAAATGTGAAAGTGGGGGGCCTTGTGCCACAGAAGACAGATTCTTGTACCTACTATATTGCACTGTAATATTTGTTTGGGAAATTAAAGAAATCAAAAGAAAAAGGTGGGTGCCTGTGGTTTTGGGTTTAAAATTTAAAAGAGTAAATTATCTTCAGATAGTAATACTGTAAAATGGTCTTTATCAAATTCCAGATGTGTGATGGCAAAAGAATTTATCAGATTGCTGAATTGAGTTGATTGGTCCATTTTTTTCTTGCTTTCTGTGCTGACCAGTGTCTTGTTTGTCCCATTGTTTTTTTTGTTGGTTTCCCACTGTGTCTCCTACTAATTCACTCAAGGCCAATTAAAGGTAAACGTGCTCTATAATATTTTTTTTTTGGTTTCTCCGTTGGAGTCCGAATACATCCGGATTTGTGGTGGGTAAGATCTTATTCGGGAGGTAGCGTTCCCTACCAAAGATTTGAAGGCTTGAACTCAAAACCTCTGATTAATAGAGAAGCAACCCAATCTAATCCACTGCACTATATTTTTTGGTGGTATAATAATTTTTTTTATATCCTTAATTTAAGATAGACTGATTTTATCAATACCATAACTATTGACGAGCCCATTTCGTCCAATTGTTACTTGGCTTTTTGGCAATTGCTAATTAGGCTATCACTAGGCGCCTTTCTCTAGCAAAAGAAAAAGAAGGAAAAAAGCAAAAAGGGAGGATAAGTTGAATATCCCTGTCATATTTCTCTTAATGATAGGTTAATAGTCAATGCATCACATTTTGTATCCTAATGTCATAGATTTGTTACAACTCAATCTCAAATTAATTGAACGTCTCAACATTTTCCTTGCTAATTATGTGAAACAATTATTCTCGTGTTTGAATAACAATTAGTAGTTTATTGTGTGGAGTAACAAAGTTTAGGTCCTTATCTTTTTCCATTGTATTTGGATTCAGGATAAAATTATAGGTCGAATATTCAATACCGATTTTTATAGTACTGTTTGAAGAGTTGATAAGGTAATTCATGTAGATGTATATCTGTCAGGTTCCCATCTAAACCAAAAGCGATTATACATGATATAGCAAAACATCATAAAAAAATATCTTGAGAACTCTATGGTTTATCAAGAATACGCAAAGCACTTCGAGTTGCTGATTAATCGTCAGAGCTGGCTTGAAACCAATAGTTCATTTTCTAATGGATTTTCCTGCTCTAATACCCTATCTGAGAGTTATCAGTATTTATTGATCTGTTTCTATCTAACTGAACGCTATTTGATTCCAAAATCAGAGCAATGTCTATTGCACCCTCTTCAAATTTGATTAATTCGCCCGCTATTACTTCATCAAGATCGTGAATACAAACAGTGTTATTGTCTGAAGTGTGGTACCGGTATTTACAATCTTTACTTCTCTATCAAAATTAAAAAAAAGAAAAAGAAGTGATAATAGTCACTATAAGTATATGAAAGAACGTTTTTTCTCTTTCTAATTCCTATGATGCAATTGAGGCTTTATCGGCATAAACAAATTAATTTAGATAATCTTTCGGATTAGGTATTGTTCCACTAATGTTGTAGCACCAAGTACTTCTTAGTGAGCTCTATTTGATCCGATTTATAAGTAAAGCATGTTTGTAAAATATGAGCAGCCCTAAATCCTTCTAGAGCCCAAACCTCCATTTCTCCTACCTGTTAATTATCATGTTTGACTCTTCCTCTATGGGGTTGTGTAACACACGCACAATGCTCACCGGAACACCCATGAGTTTTATCATCAATTTAATATTGTGAAAATTTTATCCGGATAACGGCACAAAAAATTTATTAGTTCCTCAAGTACACACAAGTATACGTGGCCGTCAAGTAATAAAGTGACTCGAAGTCAGATGTCGAACCCACAAGGACTTAAAATAATTGTTAACTAGGCTAAGTTCAAAGCAATTTACTGTCCAAGGTAAATCAAGAATGTTGTCTTTATATTAATTTACTGTTGCGAAAATTAAACAAGTAATCAACTAAATTAACAAGAACACAAAAGTTTGTTGTTGGATTTCACTCAGAGGAGGTGAAGATTCCAGGGTCGTGGTCGGTTTATCAATCCTATTAAGTTCAATAATTACACTTGTTAATCCGAATTATATATTGTTGCTAATTGACCAGATCGTTTATATGAATATGTTTCCAGAATACTACCCGCCTATCCACAATGTATCAATAATATATTCCTATGGTATTGAGTCTATCATGAACGAAGAAAATATATCATTCAACTAAGCAATACTCTTAGATATATTCCTATCTGAAGCGGGAAATTATTTTCCGAGCCACAGGTTCAGAAACAAGCTTTCTTTAATTCTACTCTATTCTAAATATGGCTTTCCTAAGAATAGCATAAATAGTAGGGTGAATTGGTAGCTACAACAATTCACAAGTTAAAACTAGAATTAAAGAAACAACCGCAGGATGATAATCCACCTTAACAAATATGTAATCAACAAACATTAATATTCATGTCAACCACAACCCTAGAAATAGAGTGCTTAGCCACTCATGTTCATAGTAATATTGTTCCAAGTATTTTGCATAATTAAAAAGAAAATATGAAGAACTCTATGATTTTCCCCTCCGAAATTGTTCTACAGTGTGTTTTTGCCTCCAAATATTGTCCACCCCTTTCTCAACTCATTTAGGAAGTATTTATACGTTAGGGTCGAGGCCCTTGAGTCCAAATCCTAAATCGCGCACATAGGTACATCGGGCACTTGACCTCGCGGGTCCAGGCTTGTAGCGTGCCTGGAGCCTCGCGAGGCCAGGCTTAACGCGAGACAAAGCTGGCCTTAGGCCACGCGTCGCCTGGTTTGGCACCTGACATGGTTTCTCCGTGCTTCTTGCTCTTTTCTTGTATTTTCTTCATCTTTTTGTGCAACCTTCGCTCGTCTTTGTCTTCAATGATCCTACACATAAAATAATATAATTAAGCTCAAATATTGCACAATTAGTCACTAAACTAGCAAAACGGTGAGTAATTGTCATATCTCGAAATTTCAACCGCGCGGACGTGATGGCGCCTAACATCCACTTGCTAGTAAAGCCAACGTTGGTGCACACTATTAAATTTAAAGCCAATTTGAAAGCAATTCAATGAGAAATAAAGCTATAAAATTACAAATAAGGATATAATAACTCCAAACGATAACTAGCCAAATCCGGGAATATGGTGTCATAAGTACATGAGCATACTAAAAGTGCTACACCCAAAGTCCGAATAAAAATACAACTGTTTGAAATAAATTAAACAGTAAAACTAGATTAGGAAGGGGACTTCAAGGACTACGACCGTGTGTAGCTCTACCTCAAGTCTCCTGATGTAGATATGATCCGAGAAAAAACTCAGCTAGACGCTGCTGGGACCAATACCAGAATCTGCATAAGAAGTACAGAAGTGTAGTATGAGTACAACCTACCCTATGTACTCCGTAAGTGTCAAGTCTAACCTCGACGATGTAGTGACGAAGCTAAAACAAAGCACTCACTAAACCTGAGCAGATATATGTATACAACAACATAAATAAAAAGTAAAGTATTAAAAGCAGTAACGGGGTGGGGCAATGTAGAAGGGAGAAACAGTGAGAACAATAAGTACAGAATCACCAAGTAAATCTCTTTCCGAAATAAGCAACGTAACAATCAAGTAAATTCACAATCCGAGAATCAAGTAAAATAATAAAATCAGCAAGTGGCACAACATCACCCTTCATGCTTTTACTCTCATCCTCACCATGTAATGATAAATGTAATGGTACGACATCATCCTTTGTACTTTTACTCTCATCCTCACCATATGATATGGTAAATAAAATATCACGGCATTACCCTTCGTGCTTTTACTATCTTCCTCACATGATATGCCAAATGATAATAAATCAATCAAGTGCATGACACCACTCTCTTGGCTTTAATCCTCGCATTCACTCAATCAATAGTAACAATATGTAAATAAGGCACGATAACACCCTTCGTGCTCTTCACTCTCCTCACCAAGCAACAACACTAATTCAAAGTATCAAGCAAGGTGGGAAGCAAATTTCAACTTCAACCATGGTGTTATGATAGGCAAACTCAACTTTAATTATCCCAACAACTTCACAATAGGCAATAAACATGAAAACAAACAATTAAAGGAACAAAAATCTTACTAAGGCATAAAGGCACAATAAATGGAATAACATGATACAACAAGAAAACTTTCACCCACATGCTTTAATCCATGATGTCGCATATATACTCGTCACCTTGCATATACGTCGTCCCATACATAATTCACATATCAACTAAACTAACAAGTTCTAATTTCCTCAAGTCAAAGTTAACCACAACACTACCTCACCCCGCAACTAAATCAATCAGTCAACCACGACATTGCCTTTCAAACAAGCGTCTAAGCCAACCGAATCTATCCAGTTATTGACCAAACAATTCAAAATAAGCTTTAGAAACTGTCCACGAATGAAAAAGGTTCAATTTTGATCATTTTTTAAAAAGTCAATGAAAGTCAATCCAGGGACCGCTTGGTCAAAATCCGAGATTCGGACCAAAACTCTATTATCCATTTACCTTCGAGCTCGATTATATGATTTAATTTGAAATCCGACCTCAATTTGAGGTCTAAATCTCATTCACAAAATCTCTAAAATCTATCCAAAATCTGTATATTCTACCATGGAATTCATAGATTTGATGTTAAAAACTCATGAAAAGTAATGAAAAACTGATAAAAATGAATTGGAGTTGCTTTCCAATGAATTTGGGAAGAAAAGTTTTTTCAAAAATTGCAACTAGAGTGTTTGGGATTGAGAAATGGTGTGAAATGAGCTAAGTCTCCTTTCCCCCCTCTTTTATCCAACTACAAACGTCGCATTTGTGAACCCTTGATTGCAAATGCAATGTCCGCAAATACAACACACTGATCGCAAAAGCGATCAGTGTATCAGGCCTAGTGGAGTCGCAAATGCGAACTGCCCCCCATATGCGAAGTTGTCCTATATTCCCAGAGGTCGCAAATGCGACCAAAATACTCGCAAAAGTGATTGTCCCACATTCGCAAAAGCAAACTTTTCCTCGTAAATGCGAGGTTACCCAACCTAACCCAGCCCCTATATCGCAAATGCGATATGTTGACAGCAAAAACGAGCTTGCAAATGCGAGCCAGGCCTTGCAAATGCGAGATCTGCAGTAGTGCACCAACAACTAATGAACACCAGCAGTTGTAAAACCATCTGTAACACACTCAAAACTCAATCGAGCATGTTAGGATCCATACCTAACATGCACACAAGGGTAATAATATCCTATGAACTTGCTAGCTACCTCAAAACCTCAAAATTACATGAAATAACAAGAATCGATCATCAAAACTCATAATTGTCAACTTTAAAACACATTTTCACAATTTTTCTCATAAGGCACAGAAATGCGCTCGGGTCACCGCGGACTCTAACCAAATGATCGTACAAGTCCAAAAATATCATACAGACCTACCGAAATTGTTAAAATACCGATCCGAGATAATTTACCCAAAATATTATATGTGGTCAACTCTAGCCTCATTTTAAGTCAAAAATCACATTTTTTTTTCAAATTTTCACATGAACGCTGTAGTAACAAACTTTTGCATCGAGAAAAATAAATAATCAAGGCTAAAAAATTACGTAACAAATGTAGTATTTGATTTCAATAAATAATGAGTGTTACAATCACTATGATATTCCTCTGATTCTTCAAGAATGTAAAGTATCTTAATGAGCCTGATTTTAATTTGACTCAAGGGCTTGTAAAGCTTGGTCTTGAATATCCTTCTTGAACTTTGATTTGATCACGAATAAGTAATTTGATCTCAAACTCCTTGGTATTTGATTTGCCTTCATTCTTGATCTTGAACTTGAACTTGAACTTGAACTTGTAGCTTGAGTGCTTGAACTTGTAGCTTGTAGAGAAATCTGCGGTGTTTGATCCACGAGCTCTATGCTTGCTTCTTGTTATCACTTATGTTGTCTTCTAGCTTTATGAAAACATTTATTTATAGTTGTAGGGAGTGTGGTGGCTCTGCAATTTGGTTGGTCTGTTTGAGCGGACCAATACCATCTAGACACTTGGCACCACTCTACTGGTTGTTTATTTGACTTGGTATGCCATCTGATGGATTAGTATTCTGTTTGATGATTACAAACTTTTATGTAAAGAACCAGATAAAGGAACTGATGCATAACCATCACAATCAGTCAACATGAACTCAAGAAATCTAGGCATTGTACATCTGAACTCACAGGAAACAGATTGGGGACCTGATCCCTCAACATTCTCACTGACAGAAGTATAGGTCAACTCTACAGTTGGAAAGCTGTGACAGAAAAGTGACTGTCTGCAACTGTACACGCTACAGTCAGTAACAGTGCAACAGTCACTTCCCATTGATTGAATATTGTACCAACTAAGCATGTGCATCCTTCTTGGGATGTCCTAGGGATATAATATCTTGTTTGCAGACAAACAAGATATTCACTTGAGCATTTACTAAACATTCTCTCAAGCATTGAATTGTTGCTCTTGCACTGAAGACTCAAGTATGTCAAGAACAAGAAGACAACTCCACTAAGACGGACCAGTTTCACTACATGTTGTTAGGCGTCCATTAGTTGAGTTGTAATATTGTGTTTTGCCTTCTATTGTATCCTATCTTGCTTTCTTAGAAGCTTTGTATTAGTTATCCTAAAATCATAAGCCATCAGTGTTTGTGTTGTGACTAGTGTAGTCATAAGTTAAAGTTTTTGTCACTAGTGAGTAACTAAGTGGCTTGTAAGTGTTTTACAAGTGAGTGGTTCAAAGTCTTTGTAAGAGAGTCATTACAAAATGACTTGTAATGATTGAGATTACAAGTTAGTGAAGTTGAAATCCTACTAGTGTAGGTCGTGATTTTTGTCCTCTTAAGTTGGGATTGTTCCACGTAAAAATCCTGTGCCTCTTTTACTTACTGTCTCTATCGATAACTCTGAGGGAACTAGTAAAGGACCAGGTCTCTTTACAGTTTGTGGAGTCCTAGAAACTATCACCATCCTTTCTTGACACATGGCATGATTTAACTAGATTATTTATTTGACTGGACTGCCACATCATTTGACACATGGCATGATTTTATTGGCTCATTCCTCGGATTGTCAATCACTTGACACGTGGCATGAGCCTGGAATTTAAGATGGGCTAATAGCCATTTGGACCTTGGGTTAATGATGTGGGCTTATCATTTAATTTATAGTCCAACTAAATATACTAGCCGAACACATATACTTTGGATTTAAATAATTAATTCAATTTAGGCAAAATAGCCTCGTGGCCACATAAACTTGCACTTATTTTTCAACCCGGTAAACAAACATATAGTTTTCCATTTCAATTGTGCTGACATGTCAAACACGTCATATACTAGACGATTTATTACTTGACACATATTATTTATGGGTCCTAATTTTTTAAATTAGTTTATCAAAATTTCATTTGATTTTTTTACCTTTCTTCTCCCCCACTCCTCCCCCNACAAACCAGTAAAAGAAGATACAGAAAAACCTCCGGTCAAATCCCTAATCCAAGAAATTAGTTGGTTTCCTTCAGCCCATTTCTTATTTATCTTCTTATTTCTATAAAATTCAATTAGGGAGTAAATTTTTGATCATCGGAAAACTCCAATGATTGTCACCTCCAGTTCGTCGGCGACCAATCATATAATCACATCTCTTTGCTAAAAAGTCCCAAATCATAAGAGATAAGTAAAACTGCACGCCTTCATATCGGATCTGGCCAGAAAACTCTAAAGTGCTATCTCTCTCCTTGCTTAAGTTCAAAACTCATAACCTTTCTTTACTCAACCATTCACTATATATGAGAAAGAATAAGAAAATGAAACAAACAAAAATTTGAAAGAGAATGAGAAGAATTAGATTAAAAAAGGGTTGGAATTAATGAACGGAGAAAAAGGGAGAGGTCATTGGTGAAGATAAGATAAGAAATAGAGGAGAGGCGTACTGAGGGTCCTTTTTCCTTTTTCTTTTTCATTTTTTAATTTTTTCCTTTTGATTTTAGTATTTATTTAAATCAGATAACTGTTTTCACGTGTATTTTTTACGTGATTGACACGTATTTTGTCCACATCACCTATGTCATTGTCACATAAGTATACTCAACGGTCAAAATATTTTATTAGTATTCATTTTATCAAGTTGAAGTATCCAAATGAAAAATTCTAAATTTGTTGGCCAGGTTAAAAAACAGGTGCAAGTTTAAGTGGCCACGAGATCATTTTGCTTTCAATTTACTAGCCAAAATGTTTGTTTGGACTAATGTTTTAAATTTAATATGATCCAAATTATTTTATGAATTTAAATTCAATAAAATTTAAATGCTTACAAATGCTTCATATTTCAAGCATTGTCAATTTTGTATTGAGACTAGACTTGAAGTATGTGTGAATATCATTTTTTTTTCTTATTTCGGATACGTGGCTTCACGTGAGAATAGTAATTCTTAAATTGCATGAACGTTTGAGTGGCAACTAGGTGACATAGTACAAAGAATCCTTTTGTCACTTTTGCATACTGAATTTATCTTTGAAATTTGAAAGAAATTTAATATTTTTTAAATATCTTGATGTACCGATCTTTTATTAGATAAGGGTCTAGTATCACTTTTCTTTAAAGATACAAACAGTCAATCAAATCTTCACAACTTGTATCCTTATTTTAAGGAATTAAATTTGTGGCTATTTGTTGAATTCGTCAGAAGACGTTCATGGCAATTCAACACTGTTAAGGCTTCTTTCTGTATTTATCGAATAAATTATTTGCCATGCCACTGCCTGGGGATAGTTTGATTTATTATCCTAATACTTTGCGACTTTATCATACATGGACTTAGAATCCTTTTTTAAAAATAGGAATAGGATATTTATCCACAGAAATTGGATAGGAATAGGATCCATAGAGGCTTATCAAAGAGATATTCATCCTAATCCTACTCCATCTAGAACACTACTACTGCACACATTATTGGCTCTAAATAAACAAGAGGTACCAACACCTTGCTTTTTAGCAAACAAAGCAAGGAATTTCCTGCATTTCATTCAGAAAATAATCATCTCTTCTTTTATTTTTCACATTTAAGAGGCAATTCCGATAGTTCTCGTACTTTCCACCTATAATAAAAGCTGATTGTGATGGATTATTATATGCAGCAGAAGCAATTTCAGTATCAAAATTATATGTAATCTAGAGAACTAACATAAACGGGGTTTCACGGGTTACCTCTTGAAGCGTGAACATATCTGTTTTTCGCGTGAGTCTTCAATTCCATAACTTCTCAATGGAATCTCCACCACCCGCACAATCGTGATCCTCGAACGTTCCACGGTCTTCTACTGTGTTACCCAAATAATACCCAGAAATAGCAATTTCATATGAACGAAATTTCTAGGAAAATATGCTGAAAATTTCGGCCACCATGGCTGAAAATTTCGGCCATCTATCTCTCCCTTTTCTAGGTGAAAAACCTTATGTATTTATAGCACAAGTTTTAAGGGTTAAAACCCTTTTCCAAAACCTGTTGGGTTTTCTTTTCCACCAAAAAAAGGATTCCTTTATTTCCTATTATTTAGGCACAGTACGAACCACATAATTTAATTTACAAGGCTCCAATTATGGAATTAATTTTTAATTTTTGAAATTAATATCTACCATAATTAATTACGAATTATTCCACTAAAAATTCGTAATTGCACTCCTTATTCAATTTCGAAATTCATCCATCAAATCTTATTTAATTCCCCATATTAAGATTCAGATACTAATCAATTAAATTAAATTACTGACAGTTTAATTTATTAATTATTTCCTTCAAGACTTTCGCTTAACTTATTTCACGTGTCAGATACAAAATTCACCGGCCCGGTTTACACATGAAAATTTATAAGCTTTCATAAAGGTGTATCATCAATCTCTAAACCGAGACATGGATTCCATCAACTAATGTGATGACCCAAAAGGTCATCTTGTGTAAATTTAGCAAAAAATATATTTCGAGGCTCCGAAAGCCTCCGTTAATATCACCTCGATGTGCGTGCGTAACCCGAGCGCGTAGCCGGGAAGTCTATATGTGGAAATGTGGTGAACAGTGAATTTATGATAATTAATAGAATAAAGTTGACTTTGGTCAACATTTTTGGTAAACGGATTCGGACCCGTGATTTAACGGTCCCAGAGGGTCCTTAGGAAAATATGGGATCTGGGCGTATGCCCGGAATCAAATTCCGAGGTCCCAATTCCGAGAAATAAATTTTTAAAGAAAATTGTTTTTCTGAAAATAAGAAAGACTTTTGAAAATGAACTTTGATGTAAAATCTGTGTTACCGAGTCCGTATTATGGTTCCGGAGCCCGGAACAGGTTCAATATGTGTTATGTGAGTTATTTGTAAAATTTCGAAAGAAACGGACTTGGTTTGACGTGTTTCGGATCAAAATTGAAGAATTTAGAAGTTTGAGAAAATTCTATGAATTTTTGAGTTTAATTCATTGTTTTTGATGTTATTTTAGCGGTTTAATTACTCGAATAAGCTCGTAGGATGATTTTGAAGTTGTGTGTATATTTAGTTTTGAGCCCCGAGGGCTCGGGTGAGTTTCAGGTAGGTGTCGGGGTGCTAAACTTAGGAAATTTCTGGTGTTTTAGGCTGTATCTGGTGTCCAGTTATTCCTTCTCCGCGATCGCGGTGTGTTGCACGCGATCGCGATGTGCATTTTAGGAAGGGGTCAATTTGCTCTGCGCGATTGCAAGCTAAGTGCGAACGCGGAGCCTTAGGGTTTAGCTCTACGCGATTGCACTCCTTTGTCCGCGATCGCGTAAGTCTCCTGTGAGGTTGGGAGCTGGGTAGCAAATTGTTCTATGCGAACGCATTCTTTCGTTCGCGGCGTGGGTCTGCATCCGATTTCTCTTCGATCACAGCCTTCACTTCGCGATCACGTAAGTCTAAGGCCAGAACTCTCCGCGATCGCAGGGCAGATGTCGCGATCGCGTAGAGTAATATCGCCCAGTTATTTAAAGTGTTGAAAAACAGAATACCCATTACAAAATTTTCATATTTTCACCATCTCCTTCTTCTCCAAGCCCCATAGCCGAGTTCCAAGCTGCCCTTCCTCCATAACCACTTAGGTAAGTGGTCTTATCTCTAGTTTCTTCCATTTTCCTTCATCAATCACTAAATTCTAGGCCTAAAAACATGGAATCAAGGGTAGAAATTGGGGTTTTTGGGTAGAGTTAGGGCTTTTGGAAATTTTGGGAATTCAACCTCATTTTGGGGTCGGATTTCAAAACAAATCGTATATTCGGGTTCGTGGGGGAATGGATGATCGAGTTTTGGTTCGAACCTCGAGTTTGGACCAAGCAGGTCCGGGGTCGAATTTTGATATTTTTGGAAGAATTATGGGAAATATATAAATAGGCTTTGGGATTGAGTTATTGAATTATTATTGATGTTATTAAGTCAATTATGTCTATATATTATCNTTATTTTCTATGTGTAATTCATGTCCAATGTATAGGTGAGGTGACAGGTACCTATATGTTGTGGTCAAGCATGCTCGTAATCGATTTTGATGAGTTGTTTAATGTTCTTTAATATTCTCCGTGTTGCGAATTATTTGGAACCTTGAAAGTGGTACCTTGAGGTTACTTCATGACGTAGAAAGTTATTGACTATGTGTTCGGTCGAGGATTTTTACTGTTGACATTACACCTCTGAGTGAGATTGATTATAACTGAGTCCCTTGTCGGGACAGTAGAATTTTGTTGATTATTTCTGAACATTTGAAATGTCGTATTGTTAAACTTTCATATCAATAGTTGCTTTTACACTCATCATGCACGAGGGAACATTCCGTGCCGAGTGATTATTATTTATGCACGAAGGAACATTCTGTGCCGATGATTATTATTTATGCAGGAAGGAACATTCCGTGCCAATTGATTATTATTTATGCACGAAGGAACATTCCGTGCTGATTGATTATTATTTATGCGCGAGGGGACATTCCGTGCCGTGTTTATGATTATTATGCACGAAGGGACATTCCGTGCCGTGTTGATGATATATATATGCACGAGGGGACATTCCCTGCCATATTTTATATTGTTATGCATGAGGGGACATGCCGTGCCGTTTCTTTTCACTATTTAATTCGTGTTGTCAATCCCCGTTATTATTTTCGGATAATTTAGACTGTTGTTTCGTTTCCATCATTTCAGTATTTGCTATCTCTTATCCCCAACATGTTCTTCCCCGTAATTGTATTCTTATTTATTTTCTGCTATACTATTGAACTGCACAGGTACAATTTATTGTCGTGTCCTAGCCTCGTCACTACTTCACCGAGGTTAGGCTCGGCACATTCTCAGTACATGGGGTCGGTCGTACTGATGCTACACGTGGACTTCTTTATGTTGTGCAGATTACGCAGCCGGGCCCGGTGGACATCGCTAGTGGGAGTGTCCTTCAGTCCATTCTAGACGACAACGAGGTAGTTCCACATGACGCTCGTGGATCTCGGCGTCCATGTCTATCTTTCATTCTGTCTTTTATGTGTTTTCCAGGCAGATACATCATTTTATTTTCAAACTGTTGTTTTTAGTCAAATCTTAGACTAGTTCGTGAGGTTGTGACTCCACTTCTGGGTTGTACTTAAAGGGATTTCTGCGTTATTTATCTATCGTTAATTAGAATTATGTTAATGCTTCCGCACTTTGTTTCAATTATATAGTCAGTGTTTGTTATTTTCACTTGTTAATAAATCAGTACAGTTAACATGTTGGCTTGCCTAGCAGGTGCAACGTTAGGCGCCATCATGGCCTGAAGGTGGGATTTCGGGTCGTGACAACTAACTATTACTTCGCCAATGTACATTATTATTATTATCCAATTTACCAGGCATATCGACCCGCAAAAGAATCTCGATTTTTAATAAATCAAAACAATAATAATATACACAACTAATAATAATTATATCAAGATTAAGAGTATAAGTACATTTAATGGCTAGAGAGTTTATTTTATTAAGTCAGTATAAAATACTTATCTCTACTTGGTCCGTTCAATACATACAAAATGTACTAGTACAAGAAGTTGGAATTAAACCATTCCCATAATCAAGATAAATTATATTTAATCTTGTGCTACAATCATCCATGATGGTTTATCCAATTCCATCATTAGATTGTGAACTCAAACTTTATATTTATAAGAACCGATGATTTAATTTTCCGTGTATAAGCTATACTCTATACACTAAATCATCTACTATATAAGTAAAGGACACAGACGAATATATGATCTATTTAAAACTTTATTAAAATTTGAATAAACAATTGTTCCATAAAAAATACTATATCCAAACCAAACTCATGGTTAATAGTATATATCTCAACAATCTCCCACTTATACTTTTAACCATGACAATTATTGAATATACTATATCTAAACATATGGTTAATAGTATATGTCCCAATAATCTCCCACTTATATTTGTAACCATGAATCTACAACTTTCTCGGGCATTCTTTTTACATGACTATTAAAAGTCTCCACAAAATAAGATTTTGTTAAAGAATCTTGCCAAGTTATTTCTGATGCAATCTTTGTCCAATAGTGCTTTGTCGTAACTATCTAGTTTTGTATTAAACTTTTCAGGGGTCCTGTTACTGAAACTATCCCAAAAGTGTATACCATACTATAATTTTCCTTAGTATTCTCCCACTACGACGAAGTACTACTAATATTACCTTCATTACCTTACGACATTGAAATATTAGTGACTTCTTACTATAGTGTTCACTGTTCAAATATCACTCCCACTTGATAAAGGCATGTCTTTAACGTTCTCCCACTACTTAAATGCAATGGAACGTCAATCCTGACATGTGGGTTTCGATGTTCTTGAACATCTAGTTGTTTCTTTGCCTAGTTCTTTTAAAATTGATTTACTTCTAGGAACATGGTTTATTAAACAGTCCTTATCTAGGAAAATGCATTTGTTTTAACAATTGCTTTATTTTCTTTAGGACAATAAAATAAAACTCCATTTGTTTCCTTGGATATTCAATAAACATGCACCTATCCATTCTTAGTTCCATATTACATATCTGCTTTCCCTTTCAACACATATGCTCGACAATCCTATATTGGACATGCCATAGACTGAGCCTACATTCAGTCCACAGTTCTATAGATGTCCTAGGTACTAACTTTGAAGGAACTAATTCAGAATGTAATTTGCAGTTCCAGGAAATATTCCAAAAACGAATGAGGCAAATCTGAATAACACATCATTAATCTATCCATGTTCAAAAAATATTATTTCTTCTTTCTACTACACCACTCTATGATAGAGTTTATGGTGTAGTCAATTGAGATGTAATCCCTTATTCTGATAAGTAACAACAGAACTCTTTAGAGAGGTGCTCTCCACTACAATCAAATTGCAGTAACTTAATATATTTCCTTGGTGCTTCTCCGTTCCAAGTCTTAAAACTCTTGAATTACTCAAATCATTAAGACTTACGGTGCATCAAATAAATATATTAATATCTCTTACGAGTATGAACATTTAACCATATATATCAGAAGGGATTCATTCCAGCTTATCACTAGCTTTATTTCCTTTTGAAAGGAAACATCCTTTAGTCAAATTTCCTTCCAAACAGGATCCACAAGTTGGTAGTGCCTCTACTTTCAATGAGCTTTTAAGGTCCATCCTTGACCAACTTGATATCCTATCCAGATTAATATGACTTAGACAAAGGTGCATAGATAAGTTTTGCTCAATTATGAAGAACATATTCTCTTATGAGATAGACTAATATTGTTCTGTTCATGAGAGATATTATTATATAATAATAAGGCCATGCATTCATGTACCACAAGAGATAAAATGTTTATCAAGCTCAATAACTCAAGAGTTATTCAAAACTTAAAACAAATATCCATCTCTTATTTTACCCAGAAACCGGAATTAAATTCCTTCTAACAAAAGGTACAAATATTGCATCCTTTAAATTAATGTCTTTCCACTTCCAAAAGAAAATTTTAACAATTAATTCGACAAATTGCATAAATTCATAGTGGAGTTGAGATAAAACATTGAATAAATCATAATAAGTCAAAACACTCAATGATAAAATTCAGACCGCATTCAATATTTATATACATACATGAATCTCGAATAATAAATTTCGATGGGAAAATAATCATTCATGCAAAACATATTATATAATGCAAGAATTATACATTCCAGAAAGAAACAGAACCAGTTCAGATGGAGAGCTTACTATTACTTTCAGACAATTGTATATAAACATTTAATACTAAAATCTTAAACACACTACACATATATGTATTCATGCATCTTGAATAGAAAATTTCGATGGGAAAAGAACTACTCATGCAACATACATATGTAATGCCAGATTGTTCACTCTAATAAATTAAAACAGACCCAACTCAGATATAGAGTATACTATTAATTTAAGTTAAGTGAACATCATTTGTAATAACTCTAGTTCCCTTGATCCAACATGTATACTCAGATGGAGAGTGCATGATATCAATTACTAGTATTTCACCTAATGAGCTTATAATAAATTTACCCGATATGGAGGAAGACCTAAAGTCAATGTATAAATTTATTACTCACTTGAAATTAATTGTGGAAGACCATAGAAATATATTTATACCACCACATAATCATGATTGTATTTTAGTTACAAAATTAATTCAACCCTTTAACTCATATAGAGAGTTAATTCAAGTTATCAATAACTAGAAACTATATCCAGTGGGTTCATAATAAATTTATCCAATATGGAGAAAGACCTAACGTCAACGCGTAAATTTATTATCTCACTATAAATAAAAAATGGTGACCATAGGGGTTAATTCCTATCACCATTTTATCACAACCACAAATTTTTTTCTGAGGATTAAGTTCCATAATTAAAAAAAATGCTCAAAATGCCATTTAAACAGTCTTAAAATGCTATAATTAACGTTTTTCATTGCATACCAGTGAGTATTGTTCACTGGGCTGTTTCCGATAAAGCTACCAAATTTCAGATCAATCGGAAATCGTTAACATCGCAATCTCCAAAAATTCCAACCAAATTTGGAAAATTACCATTTTAAGCATTTTTTAAGAATTTAAAATATGACCTACATTCTTATCATATACCAATTCATGTCAAAACAACATGTGTTATCATGTTCTAGATTAGACATAAATAAAATGATAGAAAGAATGACTTTTCGTATGTAAATCACATTTTAATCCGTTAAAACTTCCAAAAAACTCATCTAAATGATCCCGAATCATCGAAATGTGATGCGATTCACTGTATAGCAGTGAGTTCTTCTTAACTGATCGTTTTCAATGATCCTACCGAATTTCAGGTCATTCGGAGATCGTGATAATTCACGATCGCCAAAAACTAGACCAAATTCAAATAAATTATTTTTGGCATATTTAGGATTAAACTAATGTGATTTGCATTCTTGATATATATCATATCAAGTTAAATCATCATGTTTCAGATTTAACACAAATATAGCCGATATATAAAGAATAACTTTTCATATTTATAACAAATTCAATTTAATAAACTGCTTGAAAACACATTTAAACGACCTAAACATGCCGAAAACAACATGATTCACTGCACATCAGTGAGTTTTTCTTACTAGATCGTTTTCGATGAACCTACCAAGTTTCAGGTCAATTGAAATTCGTCAAATTCATGACCACCATCTTGTATCCAACTCGGAGAATAACGGTTTTAAACAGTTTCATGAATTGAAATAAATATGATATTGATTTCATTCTCCTTGTAATTATACTATGAGCTCAAGGCATATATTATGTTCTTCCTATTTCTAGGATATATAATATCTCCTTTTACATAAATTATCCTTTTATTAAATACACAAGAACCTAAGATATTATATTTTTTTTCATTCGGCGAAAAACTTAATATCTCTTCTCATGAGTGGAGTTGGTCTCACTAATACCCAAAGATAAAACTCTTTTTCTAGTTAAGAACCTCCACCATTAATGTAGATTTATCAAGGATAATTTTTACATGGTACATTAAGCACATTTTAATGACTCAAATAAATAGATCATTTTGTGGATCCTACTTATTAATCATAATGCTCAATCCATGAATAGACACAATTTCACAAGTATAAATTTATTAAGAATTTTCATGAGTTCAAATAAACAAACCACTTTAGTGGTAACTATTTATTACTCTTAAAATTCTCAATTTACAAGTGAAATTACATATAGCTCATAAAATTATTTTATGGTAGATTATGGACCATAACTTAAGAGTTATATCAATAATGTGAAACTCATACGAAATACCGTCATATTTCACTTAATTACAACCTCCAACCAGAGAACAAAAATCTTCATCGAAAATCCAAAACTAGTAATCACGCAGGGCATGAAAACATAAACTAAAATTTGAGAAATTTTTCTTTATGCACAAATATGCCATACGCTACAATCATTAGTCATCCAGGATACCAAATAGAGGATTTCACTTTCTTACAAAATAATTATATCATCATGCAATATCAATTATACCTTGTAAGACCTAGTCAATAGAATCTTACACCTCTATTATTGAATTTAATATAACAACAATACGTCTATTTGCTAATATCCAATGTGTAAACCTATTATATGACTAGTATTTAATCATGAGGACCATGGGGAGTCACCCCCACCACCATTGAATTAAAATTATTAAGAAATAATTTCCAGAAAATAGAAAAACGCCCTAAACATGGTCCAAACGACCTCAAAACGTCGAAAAAAACCATGATTCACTGCAAAACCAGTGAGTTTTTCTCACCACGTCGTTTCCGATGGACGCACCAAATTTCAGCTCAATCGGAGTCCGAAAAGTTCGCTGACCTCCGAAAATACCGGCTATTCGGTCAAAAAAAGGTTTTGCATTTTTCTAGGGTTTACCCCAAAAAATTCAGATAATCTCAATCAAATATCAATAAGAAAACAGATACTCATGTTTACAAGAGTACCCCAAAATTTTTGCACAGTTAATTCACAAAACAGCAGTGTAGTTTTTCGGAAAACCATATATACATGTAATTCAAAAACGCACATAAACACGTTATTCTTGTTTCATGAAAAACTTAGTTATCAAATCAGATATGAGTGGGCTCTGATACCAATTGATGGATTATTATACGCAGCGGAAGCAATCCCAGTATCAAAATCACATGTAATATAGACAACTAACATAAACGGGGTTTCACAGGTTACCTCTTGAAGCGTGAACATATCTGTTTTTCGCGTGAGCCTTCAATTCCATAACTTCTCAATGGAATCTCCACCACCCGCACAATCGTGATCCTCGAACGTTCCACGAGCTTCTACTGTGTTTCCCAAATAATACCCGGAAATAGCAATTTCGTGTGTGTGAAATTTCTAGGAAAATATGCTGAAATTTTCGGCCANTCCTCGAACGTTCCACGGTCTTCTACTGTGTTACCCAAATAATACTCGGAAATAGAAATTTCGTGTGGGCGAAATTTCTAGGAAAATATGCTGAAAATTTTGGCCACCATGGCTGAAAATTTCGGCCATCTATCTCTCCCTTTTCTAGGTGAAAAACCTTATGTATTTATAGCACAAGTTTTAAGGGTTAAAACCCTTTTCCAAAA
>ML337708.1:45131-65805 GCA_005239505.1 Nicotiana paniculata
TTCAGATACTAATCAATTAAATTAAATTACTGACAATTTAATTTATTGATTATTTCCTTTAAGACTTCGCTTAACTTATTTCATGTGTCGGATACAAAATTCACCGGCCGGGTTTACACATGAAAACTTATAAGCTTTCATAAAGGTGTATCATCAATCTCTAAACCGAGACATGGATTCCATCAACTAACTATTACTTCGCCAATGTACATTATTATTATCCAATTTACCAGGCATATTGACCCGCGAAAGAATCTCGCCTTTTAATAAATCAAAACAATAATAATATACACAACTAATAATAATTATATCAAGATTAAGAGAATAAGTACATTTAATGGTTAGAGAGTTTATTTTATTAAGTCAGTATAAAATACTTATTTCTACTTGGTCCATTCAATACATACAAAATGTACTAGCACAAGAAGTTGGAATTAAACCATTCCCATAATCAAGATAAATTATATTTAATCTTGTGCTACAATCATCCATGATGGTTTGTCCAATTCCNAATAAATTATATTTAATCTTGTGTAACAATCATCCATGATGGGTTGTCCAATTACATCATTAGATTGTGAACTCAAACTTTATACTTATAAGAACCGATGATTTAATCTTCCGTGTATAAGCTAAACTCTATACACTAAATCATCTACTATATAAGTAAAGGACACATACGAATATATGATCTATTTAAAAATTTATTAAAATTGAATAAATAATTATTTCATAATAAATACTATATCCAAACCAAACTCATGGTTAATAGTATATATCCCAATAGATTGAACTTTAACAAATCATGTGGAATTGATGTATTGTTTTTAAGAAGAGCAAGTACTTCCTTGTCCATGTGACTTTCAAGGGAAGTACAATGTCACGTTTTTTTTGTACCCTTTTATTTTAAAAGAAAAATTCACACGTGAAAGTATTTTTGGACTTTGTTCCTTTGCATCTTTTAGAACACAACTTTCTCTCCGTATACGGTCTATAGTTTTGGCATTCCGTCAATATATATCGAGTAATGCCAAAACTATAGATAATATTTACTCGGATGAAGTTAGCCACATTTTTCTTCTTTACTTACTTGAGAGAAACAACTTCAGCCCACTTCAAAAAGTAATCAGTTGCAGCCATAATTGTATAAATGTCCACCAGAAGATTTTGGCGATGGGACAACAACATCCAAACCCCAATCATCGAATGGACAAGAGGCAACAATTGAGTGCAATACTTTAGGTGGTTGATGTATGAAGTTATCATGGAATTGGCAAGCTTTACACCTTCGAGCATAATCTAAACAATATTTCACCATGGTTGGCCATAATAACCTATTCTTTTTATGTGGAAATAAAGTTTTGGCCCAGATTAATGCGCTCCACATACTCCGGAATATGCTTCTTCAAGGCTTGATAGGATTAATCAGCCCCCAAACAACCTAAGAGCACCCCATAAAATGATCTTCAATAGTGTATCTTTGTAATAAAGAAAACGAGGAGCTCTCCTTTGAATTTCTGTCTTCCTTCCGGGATTTTATAGAAATATCCCATAACAAAGATAATCGATTAATGGTTGTCGCCAATCTTCAATTTTGACCTCAAGAATGACAACAAGATGCTCAACTTTGATTTCTTCTTCTTCGTAGTCATTTGGTGGAGGAACTAACCATCTTTGGCAAACAACGACTTGCATTTGATCAGGCAAAGATAGTGTAAAAGCTAAGGCTGCTAATGCATCAGCTCTCTTATTTTCCTTTCTCACGTGTTGAATAGTTACCTCTCCAAGCCAACTTACTAATCTCTGAGCATATTTGTGATATGGGACCAACTATAGCTTCTTGAACTCATAGCAACCCAAAAGCTGATTGATCACTAACTTGGAGTTTCCAAAAACTTGTAGCTGCAAATGTTTCATGTCAATATCCCTTTCAAGCCCAAGGATGAGCGCTTGATATTCAGCAACATTATTGGAGCAACGTTGTGTCAAAGCGAAAGATTATGGCAAAAATTCTCCTTGAGAAGTGATAAACACTATACTGGCGCCAACTCCTTCACGATGTGCAGCACCATCAAAATACATCTTCCAAGGAGGTTGAATTTCTATGGCCATTGTATCAATATCAGGTAATTCATCAGACAACTCCCAATCATCTGGAATGGGATGGTCAACTATAAAGTCTCTAATGCTTGTCCTTTTACCTCTTTTTGAGGAACATACACACTTTTAAACTTTTGAAATTGGAGGTACCAACTCGCTAATCGATCACTTAGGACATGTTTAGACAAGAAAAAATTGATAGGATTCGCTCTTGAGACGAGTCGCACAACGTGAGCTTGGAAGTAACGCTTCAACTTCTGAATAGAGAAGACAAGTTCCAAACATAACTTCTCAATAGGTGAATACTTGAGCTCATTTGGCTTCATCATCCTACTCAAGTAATAGAGAGCATTTTCTTTGCCTTCATTGTTTTCTTGAGCTAGAAGCGCTCATGCGGACCTTTCTTGTGCTGAAATATATAATATCAATGGTTTTCCAGGTATGGGGGCTGCCAGTACTGGAGGATTCATCAGATATGATTTATGCTTTCAAAAGAATTCCTACAAGCTTGTTCCTATTGAAAAGGAACTCCTTTCTTCATGAGGTAACTGAACGATTGGCATCTTCCAGCCAGATTCGAAATAAATCTTCTAAGATATTCCAACTTACCTTGTAAACTTTTTAATTCATGAATATCCTTAGGCTCGGGCATTTTCAAGATAGCATCCACCTTAGCTTGATCAATTTTGGTTCCTCGACGTCGAACAATAAAATCAAGGAACTTTCCAGAAGTAACCCCAAAGGCGTACTTCAACGGATTCATTCTGAGTTGGTATCTCCGAAGTCATTTGAATACCACCCTGAATTCTTGTAAGTGATCATCTCTCTTCGTTGACTTTACCACCAAGTCGTCAACTTAACACTCCATGTTTTTGTGAAGCATGTCGTCAAAATATTTTGCATGGCACGTTGATATGTAGCAGTAGTTTTTTTCAAACCAAAAGACATTACCTTGTAGCAGTATATATCATTAGGGGTTCAAAAGTCGATAAGTCTTCATCCTTCGATGCCATGCGAATTTGATTTTATCCAGATGAACCATCCATAAAAGACATCGCCTCATATCCAGTCGTGGCGTCAATCATGAGCTCGGGGATGGGAAGAGGAAATTCATCCTTAGGAAAAGCATTATTTAGGTCCCTAAAGTCAACATAAACTTGAATTTGTCCATTCTTCTTTCTTACAGGACGATGCTTGAAATCCATATAGGATATTTAACTTCACAAACAAAAAACCCAGCCTCAATGAGCTTGTTAAATTTAATTTAAATCAAGGGAACTAGTTCAGGTCTGAAGCGACGTTGTGCTTTCTTCGCAATACGAGCACCTCGTTTGAAAACAAGATGATAAACAACAACCTTGGGGTCTAAACCTGGCATTTATTTGTAGCTCCAAGCAAATACTTCTTTAAACTCCTTAAGTAGCTCAATATATTTGCTCTCTTCATCACCAGTTAGAGAGGCACTTACATATGTGGGATTTGGATCTTCAACAGTTCCGAGATTGACTTCTTTTAGTGCATCAACCATTTTCTTCACCCCTTCTTCAAGCTCAGGTGGTGCATCTTTAGCGTATTCATCCTCTTGAGGATCACCATCATTGAAAGATATGTGATGCCATACATGAATATCAAGGCACTTTTCCTCGACTTCCGTAAAAGATGAAGCATTTTATTCATCATGAATGGTGATATGATATGATGACCCCACACTTTCTTCATCTTCCTCTCGCTCTTTAGTATAGACAATAGTATGAGCCTTTGCTTTGATGACCTCTCCACACAAAAATACAAGTTTGATCTCTCCCCTCATTCTATAAGGAATTAGACTTGGGCAGTCTGTGGTCAAAATCTCCTTTTTAGCGAAGATAGGTGCTCCAATTATTTTATTACTTCCATAACGCTTTTTTCCCTTCTTTAGTGGTCCCAACCTATCAAAGACTGAGGTCCTTGGTTTCGTAAGTTGATCAAACACAGAAGGCTTCTCATTAAGCGTCGTAGACATTTCTTTAGCAGTAATGTAGTTACAACTTGCCATTTTAATAGAGATACATATTGGCGGGGATTTTTTATAACCCAAATTTTCACGTGATTGCTTCAGTGGGTACCCTTTCTCCATCATTGAGTAGGGTTTGAAGCTTCAGTTGGGAGCTTTCCCAACTTGGATGGTTCATTGGGATCATATCCAGTTTTTTCTAACAACTTGTAGGCATGTTAGTCAAATCCCCCATCTGTGCGCTTTGCAGGAAGTGCTTGATTTAGAAGTGAATTGTGGTTTGATGATTCGACAAACCCTTTAAGCAACTTTATATATGACTTAATTACATCAATTCGCTTGATAGGAAGGGTAAAGTCTCCTAATACATTACCTTGTAGTTCAAAAGATGGATTGTTGGTCCCAAATACACACGCAAGTATACGTGATCATACAATTAATATAATGATAAATCGGGTGTCGAACCCACAGAGACTTGTGTAAACTACTTACTAAATCACTATAATTGTTATTTAATCAAGCCAAAATAAAAATCCAGGAATGTAACTATATTATACTACGATTCTAAGAAATAACTAATTATCAAGTAACGAGTTGATTGTTGTGTATTCAATAAAGACAAATATTCCAGGGTTGTGATCGATTCACCATTCGTATTGTTCTTCTAATTAACTCTCCCTTTCATATAATTCACTCATGGTTGCTAAATAATCGATAATTGCTCTCATAGCCTTCTCCTGAAGTACTACTCGTCTATTCTCAATAGATTAACGCCTATATTCCTATGAATTTAATCTATTAGAGCGCACTAAGATTACGATATTTAATTAAGCACGGTAACTAGGTATATTCATATCCTAACCACAAATCCGCTCCCTTGAAGAGTTAAGATTGCGCTCTCTTCAATTCTTCTCTAATCTATACACGACTTTCCCAAGCATAGCATAGATAGTATATAGAACCTAACTGCTGGCCAGACAATTAAGCAATTAAACACAGAATTGAAGAAACAACCATATATTGGGTGAAATATAATCAAGGTTAAGCTAATATCGAATAACAATATCCATGGCTAAATCACAACCCCAGAACAATGGGTGTTTAGCCACTCATGCTAAAATCAAACAATTGCATAAGTGTTGAACTAATTGTAAATACTAGAAAAAGATGAAGAAACCTGAGAATCCTTCGCTTCCTAGCAATTCCGTGTGTATTCTTCCTCCAAAGTGGCGTGAATCCCTTCAAAAATAAGCTTAGACTTGCTTTTATACGTGTTGGGTAGATTTAGGGCAGAAATAATCGTGTCCCGGCAAAATAGGAGAAATTCTCATCACCGGCGCCCTGGGTAGCGCCGGGCACCCACCAGGGCGCTTCCCCATAAAATTTTTTTGCCTCCAGTGCCACAGGTGGCACCCAGCCCTGCCTGTGGCGCCCAAAATCTCTTTTTCCCAGTTTCGTCCGTTTTGGCTCTAATTTCGCGCGTTTCGCCCCCAATTGGTCCTGAATCATTCATACACATAAAAACACTTCAAATTAATATAAATCATCACATTTAACATCTAAAACTCACGAAACAAAAGTAAAATATGAGGCGATATACATAGAAATATATACACTTTAAGCTAAACATCAACACCCCACACTTAGACTCTTGCTTGTCCTCGAGCAATGGGACAATCTACTACCCTTCAACACGTACGAAGTTCATTATCAATGAGTATTTTAATTTTCAATCACACACCTTACCCCTTGACTATGATCGATACAGACAATCAAGTATGAACATACAAAATTTCACATTCTTCCCCTTCTTTAAATATGCCCAAGTATAACTACTCTATCAATCATACCAACAACCTAATTGCAACCACCCAACCTCAAGAGTCAAATTGCAATCACTAAGCCCTCTCAATTCACGCACCTACCCAACAAGAAAGTTTACAACATTACCAATCGTTCATGAGATCATGTGCCCTCACTAACAAACAAAAGAGTGAATATAACTAGTCCCCACATTCAAATATGCTTTTTGAACATAATTTAAGGACATCACACAATCGAACGCAATTTCACTCACTCTCACAAAGAATTCATATGCATCCCGTTGTCGTACCATAAGCTTGCCCTTAGTGTAGATCTCTACTAATTTAAGTTAGCCAAATCTAGGATCAATTAGGACTTTTAAGGTTGTAATGTAGACTAAGGGACGGGTAGGATATATTTAGAAATAGTGACTAACCCTCCTAATCACTTTAATACACTACCTTCACAAATCAACACATATTCTTCTCAACCAATTCCCTTGCCACAACTCATATTCAACATCGCCCTTTTTCAATTAAGCACTTCTATTTTCACTAGCACAAATTAATAGAAATTGGAGGTGTGTATCTTTTTGTACATACTTTTACTATCATTTCTTTTTTTTCCTTTCCTACACACACTCCATACACGAAGATTCAATGGCTAGTGACTTTTGAATACAATTTTAGTGCACCAACGGGCCCTTCCATGGCTCCACTCAAAAGCTACACCCCAAGATCTCACCTTACTTCTTTTAGCGACTAAGTGCCTCAGGAGGAAAAGGTGCAAAAATCTCAATTTAAGAACAAAATAGGGGTACGACTTGTAATGTGGGTGCCAAAGAAAAGGTCAAAAGGCTCAAAGGGGCTAGCAATGAAAAATTTAATTCTTATGTGACAAGCACATCCATGATCATACAAGAAAAATGCCTACGTCATCCCCTAGACTAGCATGACCTACGATTTCCTTTGATTAACACACGGGGCAAGTTCTAGACTACACAGGATAACATCGAAAATCACTAAACCTCACTCACACATTGCACATGACTCAATCACAACAGTTTTGTTCAACTCTCAAGTCAAGCAAGCACACAAAATTGAGAGAATTAAGCAATATTACACTATGTAGCATACAAGTTAAGCAACTGTGCTAAGGCATCACAAAATAGGCTATTTAATTTTTTCTTAGGCATCACAAGTCAAACCAAATTCAAGGGAAAGCAGAATGTATGTCATAACATAATATGCTGGCACCAAACATGTCAATGGGTATCTCTAAGTTATTCAGTTTCTTCCTAACTACTCTAAATAATAATAATTTTTAAGTTCCCGGTTCGAGCTACACCCTTGGAAAAGAACCGGTGCCCAAAAAATAACCAAGGGATACTACCTACCTATCCTAAGAGAAAAATAAAATCTTTTTGATGTTTTAAAATCGGACTTTATCCGTCAAGAAAATTGTCCAACATATCCATCATCGGGAAAAGTTCGAGTTTTTTCTATTTTTTTTTTAAATTTTTTTGTTTTTTGAACTAACTAAAATTAACAATTAACTAAAATGAAAAATACTGAAAATGCGACTAACTACTAAAACAAAACATAATTAATGCCAAAAAAATTTCTAACTATACAATTATACAACAACATCACAAGTAGCATACTTCCCACCCCACACTTAAAGCATGCATAGTCCCGATGCATATGATAATTAACAAAACACAGTAGGGTGAAAATAAATGCTCCATGTCTATCGAAAGTCTCCAGAGCAGCAGCTGCAAGCTCATCATCATCAGGGCCTAGAGGAACCACGGTTCGGGGTCCGGTAACCTCTTCACTCCCTCATCTTCTGTGTCAGAGCGGCGTACTGTGTTCACGTCCTCAGAAGAATGAATAGGGATGCCAGGTGATATCCCCAACATCTCTTTAGCAGTACTGGATAACTCACTGCGCAATTCCATACGCTCCACATCCGTAGCACCTGCTTTATACATCAAAAAGTTTAGAGTTTTATAAATGTACCTACTAAAGCTTTCATCCCTCTCATAGCGCGCAACTGGCGTGAGCTTGGATGATGGCTCCAGTAGTATAGTAATGTCCATTAGCTCGGGTGAAGGATCCACCACTTCGTCATACCCTGGGTACTCAGGCACCCCAAGGTCCATCATATACTTGGTGAGCAAATTTCCAAAGAAAAATCGCTTGATCTGCCGCCCAAACCTCGTACGTTCCATCTCACACCAACATCAATTCACCCACATTTATGGGTCGGCCTGTCATCAAAAAATAAATGACACACACTCGAGCACGAGTGCAGTCACTGATATGCTCGGTAGGCATGAGACGTGCTTGTACAAAATTCTGCCACACCTTGGCAGTCTTGTTATGAAAAGTGCCATGCTGTTTGATCCACTTGGCAGTCGAATCAATTCCACACAAAGTGTGACGAATCAATTTGTATTTGGGGTTCTTGATAAAAATTTTAAGCCTCTTTGGGTCAACATCTTCAACCCCAAGTATTTGCAGATGTCTTTACGGTGCATTTTAATGTCAACACCCCGTACACTTGAAATAGCACGCCCGTCGTGCCAATTGGCATAAAGTTCACGGACCATACTCAAATTTGCCGGTCCGGGGCATGTCAATAGCTTTTCCATGTGCCTTGCACGGAGTTGGCTCATTACCTCAGGAAAGTTCCGCTCCAAGGCTTTAGTGTTAATCCCTACCTCGGAGATATAATGCCCCTTTGGCACAAAGTCCCTGTGCCGTGCAACCGCCGCATCATCTACCAAATCCAACCGGGGTGGGGGTCTCAAAGGTGCAGGGTGTGAGCTCTCGGCCAATTGCTTGCCTTTGGCTAGGCGGGATGAGCCATCTCCTTGCTTTCTTTTCTTGGGTGCCGGAGAGGTGGAGGAGGATTTTACAATGCCTTTGCCCTTGGTTGCACTATCACGAGCCATGTGGTATCCTGCAGCACCATGAACACAAGAACATGAGACTTGAGAAATATTGTACCTAAGGTTGTGGTGCAAGTCCTACAAGGTTCTCACACTTAAACCAAAGGTGCAATGAACACTTCTTTCATGATTTTTTTATGCAATAAGGTGTAAGTGTTGCCTCCTAAAGCTATGGGTACTCAAGACTTCCCCAACTATTTAAATAAATAATTGATCATGTCTACATGAATTCTCATTAATCGTATCAATAGCATGAGGCACTCCATTTTATACACTACAAAACTACACTACATCACTACTTTCTACAACAAGTCAACAACATATAATACATAACATACATGGTGTAAAGACATGATTTTCTTCAAGCTCAAACATTTAACATGTAGCACATTCCTACACACCCCACACTTATCCCAAGTTCAATTACAAGACACTCGGTTACTCAAGACTTCACCGGTGTACCTAGAAACTTCATTCAAGCATCTTCACAAACACCTTGTGGGAATAAATTGTGAGCTCTAGATTTCAACAATGGTGGAAGAGAATGCCATCCCAATTTTAAATAGAGTAGAGGGACTTTAAGTTTACTACTCTAACCATATAATAATCACAACAACGTCAACAACATCAAGCCAACCACCAAAATAGTCTTACAATTTCATAAAGGGAAAAGTTGGGGGTTAGGGCTCATGGGGGGTGGGATTTACCGTTTATACTACACTAAACACATAAAATAATAATAATAAGAATAATATAAAGTGATACCTGAAGATTGAAGAAGGAAAAACAAGATAAAAATTGAAAATTTTTGGGTGAGAGTGAGGGGGAATGTCGAGGCAGTGTTGCTTGTATTAGAGGGTGTGTTTGTTTTGTTTCTTTCGTTTGTATTGTGGAGAAGAAGAATGTGGGTGGGTGTGGTATTTAGGTAGAAGATGGGTTATAGTGTTAGTATAGATGGGTAATTGGGTTGGGTTTAATGGGTATGGGTAATTAGAAAAATAAATAAAATGAAGATAAAGAAAAAGAAAAAATTAAATTACCCCCAGCCAGCGCCCAGCGCTGGGGGTTTATTCCTTACTACTTATGTCGCCCCCAGTGGCGCCTGGCGCTGACCAGAATGCTGGGGGGGGGGGTAATTATATATTAATTTTTTTTTTTGTAAATAGAAAACCCGACCCCCTAGCCTTTTTAAATACTCAATTACATGTCCTACACCATTGTATCTATAAATTCTTGGCCTACAAGAAGAAAAAAATGCAAAATCTATCTACTCTACTAAAAAATTAAGAAGTTAACTACGAAAGTGATTAAAAATTGGGTTGCCTTCCAACAAGCGCCTGATTTAACGTTGCGGCACGACACAGAGTCTCGCCTCACTAATCAGCGAGCACGACTTTGGTCTTCTCACGATTTATGGTACCACCCCAATAGTGCTTGACTCTATGTCCATTCACCAAAAATTTTCTTTGACCATGTATAGATCTCAACTCAAGTGCACCATATGGAGTGACTCTCACCACCTCAAACGGGCCTGACCATCTCGATTTCAGTTTTCCAGGAAACAATCTCAGCCTAGAATTGAATAATAATACCTGTTGGTCTGGCTCGAAGTGACGCAACTTAATATGCTTGTCATGCCATCTCTTGGTCTTCTCCTTGTAAAGTTTGGCATTTTCATACGAGTGCAGCCTGAACTCATCTAATTCATCCAACTGCAGAAATCTTTTCTCACCCGCGGCTTCAAGGTTCATATTTAGCTTCTTGATGGCCCAATATGCTTTATGTTCAAGCTCAACGGGCAAGTGACAGGCCTTCCCATAGACCAACTTGTACGGTGATGCCCCAATTGGCGTTTTGTAAGCTGTTCTATATGCCCATAACGCATCATCTAACTTTGCAGCCTAATCTCTCATGTTCACACTCACCGTTTTCTCTAATATTTGCTTTATTTCTCTGTTGGATACCTCTACTTGTCCACTTGTTTGAGGGTGATATACTGTTGCAACTCGATGACGGACTCCATATTTAGCTAAAAGGTTATTCAACAACCGATTGAAAAAATGGGTTCCTTCATCACTAATCAAGGCACGTGGAGTACCAAATCTCGAGAATATATTCTTCTTCACAAACGCAGCGACAACCATGCATCATTCGTCGGCAATGCAATTGCCTCCACCCATTTCGACACGTAGTCAACTGCCAGCAAAATGTACTTATTTCCCCTGGACGATGGGAATGGACCTATAAAGTCTATCCCCCATACATCAAAAATCTCTACCTCCAAGATATTATTCAAAGGCATCTCGTGCTTCCTTGTTATTGTTCCTGTTCTCTGGCACTGGTCACACTTTTTAAAAAATGCATGGGCATCTTTGAATAGCGTTGGCCAAAACCAGATTGTAGCACTTTCACCGCTGTTCTATCGCCACCATGATGGCCCCCATATGGTGATGCATGACAATCATACAACACAAGTTCCACTTCTTTATCAGGAATACATTTTCTCATTAACTGATCACCACATTCTTTGTACAGGTAGGGTTCATCCCAGTAGTAAAACATCACATCACGTAAGAACCTCTTCCTTGCCTCAGATTCAAATTCCGGAGGCAGTACCCCACTAACCAGATAATTCACATAATCAGCATACCATGGAAGAGGGTCTTGGGTTATAGCAAAAAGTTGCTCATCAGGAAACACTTCTTCAGTATCTCCACCCTCCTCCACATGGTCATGATTTTCCAGCCTCGACAGATGGTCAACTACTTGGTTTTCAGTGCCCTTTCGGTCTCTTATCTCCATATCGAATTCCTGCAACAATAAAGCCCAGCGTATTAATCTAGCTTTAGATTCTTTCTTTGTAAATAAATACCTGATTGCCGCGTGATCTGTGTGGTCTATGACTTTTGTTCCCACCAAGTATGCCCGAAATTTTTCAAAAGCCCACATCACAGCTAGCACCTCCTTCTCAGTGGTGGTGTAATTCTGCTGCGCATCATCATGGGTCTTACTCGCATAGTAAATGGAATAAAACACCTTGTCTTTCCTTTGGCCTAACACTGACCCAATTGCATGGTCACTTGCATCACACATAAGTTCAAATGGTACGGACCAATCAGGCGCAACAATTATGGGGGTAGCTACCAATTTCTTTTTGAGCTCCTCAAATGCCTTCAGGAAGGCTTCATCATAATTGAACTTGACATCTTTTTCCAGCAACCTGCACAAAGGAGTAGCAACTTTAGAAAAATCTTTAATAAAACGCCTATAGAATCCTGCGTGTCCCAAGAAACTCCAGACTCCCTTCACCGAAATTGGTGGAGGTAGTTTTTCAACTGCCTCCACTTTTGCCTTATCAACTTCGATGCCACTCCTAGATACTCTATGACACAAAACGATGCCTTCCTACACCATAAAATGACACTTCTCCCAATTTAAGACCAGATTCATTTCTTCATAACGGGCCAACACCATGTTTAGATTTTTCAAACAATCATCATAAGATGACCCAAAGACTGAGAAGTCATCCATTAACACCTCCACGAATTTTTCCACCATATCAGCGAAAATAGCCATCATGCATCTTTGGAAAGTGGCTGGTGCATTACAAAACCAAATGGCATTCGCTTGAAGGCGAAGGTGACATAAGGACAAGTAAACGTGGTCTTCTCCTGATACTATGTGCATATGAAAATTTGATTGTAACCTGAATACCCATCAAGGAAGCAATGATAATCATGCCCTGCTAATCTGTCCAACATTTGGTCAATGAAGGGGAGTGGAAAGTGGTCCTTGCGGGTTGCCTTATTGAGCCTTCGATAATCAATGCAAACTCTCCATCCCGTAACCGTGCGGGTAGGAATCAGCTCATTTTTCTCATTCTCAATCACAGTCATCCCTCCCTTTTTGGGCACACATTGAACCGGGCTCACCCAATTGCTGTTAGAAATAGGAAAAATGATACCTGCATCCAGCAATTTTATGACTTCTTTCTTTACGACTTCTTTCATGATGGGATTTAAACTCCTTTGCTGCTCAACACTCGGGCGGTGTCCATCTTCCAAAAATATTTACGCATGCAAAACTGTCACGACCCAATTCCGGGGTCGTGATGGCGCCTGCCGTGAAACCAGGCAAGCCACCCATTTATTCTACTAAATACAATTACCAATATAATATCCTTCTTAACAAGTCTGAAATCAATAATAATAGTAAGTTTGAATTTGAAAAAAGATAGGTTTAATAAAAATCAATACCCAACTCCTACCAATCCCAGATCCAGTGTCACACAGTTATGAGCTGCTAGTACTTAATACAACCAAAAAAATGACTATCATAGTCTGAAAATAAATACGACAGGTAGAAAGGAAAGAGAAGATGAGATCATGGTCGCCAACTCCTACCTCGTCAACTCTGATGAAACTGCTGCGCTCACTGACCCGAGATGAATTCCGCTATACCTGGATCTGAACACAAGGTGCAGGGGGTAACGTGAGTACACCAACTCAGTAGTAACGAAACCAAAATACGAGCCGAGAGGTAGTAACAGAATAAACCTTCGATAATTCAAACAACCATATATAAATTGGACATGACAGTAATATATCAGAAAATAAACACGATGCATCAAGATATGTCCGTAACTCTGCATACTAGCATGAATGCATATAGAACCAAGAATGATGTATACTCAGTAATCACTCTCTCATAAGGTGGTCCACTCAGTACTAGAATACGGCCTTCCGGCCCAGGGAAGTCCATCCTGGATATTACATAAATACAAGTGACACAGTCACCAAGTACTGAGGAAAAAGGCCGATCCAGCCCCCACGGAGAAATCCATCTCCGAAACATGATAACCACGGAGAAATCCATCTCCGGAACAGAATACTCGGACAAATCCATGCCCAAGGAAATCCATCCCTCAATATCTATGCGCTCACTGGGGGTGTATAGACTCCAGAGGGGCCCCTTTCAGCCCAAGCGCTATATCAAGCCAACGAAGGCATGATTTCAGAATCGCTGCGATTTGCAGTCCGACCTCATAACTGTCTCAAAACCAGGCTCCAAGCCTCACTCAGTCAGTACCTTCCAGTCTCACTCACAATGCTCTAACATATGAAATCAGCTCAAACCAGTGATAATATAGAATAAACTAGCAACTTACGAGACTGAGGCATGAAACATATACTATAACAGGACTGAGTACATGAAAGCAATAATCACAGATAGAGACAACAATAATCGACCATTCCGGTCTACACACATCGGCGTGAAGCCTTAAAATTTATACTTAGCATGATTTCTATTTCGTTCAAGGTAATTACCACTTTCACAGTACAATACCAATCTGCGATAAACAGTAGACGGTGCCATGGGATGAGTTAGGCTACAAATCTTCGGTAAACGCCCGCATGCCCGTCACTTGGAGAGTGCGTCACCTTAATTAACAAAAAATATCAAATAGTTTGGGGTTTCGAACCCTCAGTTCCAAGTTTGGAAGCGTTACTTACCTCAAAACCGGCTAATACACTAATCCGCAGTGCCCTTGCCTCTAAATTCGGCATCCTAGTGCTCCAAATCTACCAACAATCACATGTATATCATTATAATATGCTAAGGAACTAATCCCAATCGAAATGTATCAAAAATACCCATAAATCCCGAAATTGGTCAAACCCGACCCCCGGATCCACGTCCTGAAATTCAGAAACCTTTATTTCAAACTGTTCTTCATCATCGCACGAGTCCGTACATATAAAGAATACTAAATTCGGAGTCCAAATGACCCCTCAAATCACCATTTTAAAGATTCTTAATCCCAAGTCCTAATCACCCAATTTACACTGATTTTTCCCTAATTTCCACCATAAATCCGACCTTTGATCACATATAAACGAGTTTAGAGTCCAAAAATGTTACCTTGGTGATGAACTATCGAATCCCCCCTTCAAAACCCTTCCAAAAGCTTCAAACCCGGATGAAATATTGAGAAAATGGCTAAAATTCGCGAAGGCACATTTTTATTTGTCCAGTGGGTCCGCACCTGCGACCACTTACACGCACCTGCGGATCCCTGGTGCGACCCTGCGGAAAAATTCCAAAGACTCTAATTCCGCACCTGCGATCGACCTCCCGCACCTCGCACCTGTGGAAATCCCTTCCCTTAGCCAACTTCCGCACCTACGGTGCCATGTCCGCTCCAGCGGAACCGCACCTGCGGCTCCCCATCCGCAGGTGCGAAAACACCAGCAACAGAACATCAACAATGAAAAATCATTCCAAACTCCCAGTTAACCATCCAAAACTTACCCGAGCCCTTCGGGACCCCAATCAAACATACCAACACCTCATATATGATCATTCAAACTTAGTTGCACTCCCGAAACACTAAAAATAACATCAAAACACCAAAATTAGATCAAATTTAAGCCTAAGAACTTTGAAATTTCTAAAATCCTCCAACGATGCCGAAACTACCCAAACAACTCCGATTAACCTGAAATTTTGCACACACATCCAAAATGACATTATGAACCTGTTTTAACTTCCGGAATTCCATTCCGACCCGATGCCTATTTTCCACTGCCAACCAAAAATCGCCAAAAACTAACTTTTGCCAATTCAAGCCGAATTCTACACCGGACATCACAAAAATATTCCGAACACACTCCTAAGTCCCATCACCTAACAAAGCTATCCGAGCCATAAAATGCGTATTCCGAGGTCGTTTCCCAATAAAGTCAACTCTTAGTTGACTTTTCCCATTATAAGGCTATCTTTAAAGGTTAAACGACTGAACTCTCACTACAACCATTCGATTTCAAGCCTATCGACTCTAATACATCAATAACAGAATAACCAACCTATGACAAGTCAATAACAATGATTATAATGCAGGTTCTATGTAACGACGGGCTGGATTGTTACATTCTCTCGCTCTTAAACAGATGTTCGTCCTCAAACGGGTCTAGAAACATACGTGGAGTCTCAAACAAGTGAGGATATCTGCTCTGCATCTCCCGCTCGGTCTCCCAAGTAGCCTCCTCCACTGGCTGAACTCTCCACTGCACCTTCACTGAAGCTATCTCCTTTGACCTCAACTTTCTGACCTTGCGAGCCAAAATAGCCACTGGCTCTACCTCATAAGACATATCATCCTCGAGCTGAACTATGATGAAGTCTAACACATGAGACGGGTCTCAAACATATTTTCTGAGCATCGAAACACGAAATACCGGATGAACACTCGATAGACTGGGTGGCAAGGCAAGTATATAAGCCACCTCTCCAACTTTCTGAAGCACCTCGAAAGGACCAATAAACCGAAGACTTAGCTTTCCTCTCTTTCCGAACCTGATAACACCCTTCATGGGTGATACCTTCAGCAGTACCTTATCCCCTTCCATAAAAGACACATCCCGAACCTTCCGGTCCGCATAACTCTTCTGTCTAGACTACGCCGTGCGAAGTCTCTCTTGAATCAACTTCACCTTCTCCAACGCATCCTGAATCAAATCTGTGCCCAATAACTTAGCCTCACCAGGCTCGAACCAACCAACCGGAGATCTACACCTCCTTCCATATAAAGCCTCATACGGGGCCATCTGATACTGGACTGGTAGCTGTTATTATATGCAAACTACGCTAGTGGCAGGAAGTGATCCCATGAACCACCAAAATCAATCACACAATCCTGTAACATGTCCTCCAAAATCTGAATAGTCCTTTCCGACTTCCCGTCGGTCTGAGGATGAAATTCAGTGCTAAACTCTACCTCAGTACCCAAACCTCTATGTATGGCCCTCCAAAATTGAGATGTGAACTGAGTACCTCTGTCAGAAATAATAGAAACCGGAACTCCATGCAATCGGACAATCTCCTTAATACCAGCTAACCGCTCTGAAGTATAAGAAGTGCTGACAGGAATGAAGTGCGCGGACTTGGTCAATCTATCCACAATGACCCAAATAGCATCAAAACTCTTCGAAGTTTGTGGAACCCCAACTACAAAGTCCATGGTGATCCGCTCCCACTTCCCCTACGGAATATCTAACCTCTGAAATAATCTACCTAGTCTCTGGTGCTCATACTTGACCTGCTGGCAGTTGAGACACCATGCTACATACTCAACAATATCTCTCTTCATTCGCCTCCACCAATACTGCTGTCTCAGATCCTGGTACATCTTCGCGGCACCCGGATGAATAGAATACCGCGAACTGTGAGCCTCTGCTAATATTAACTCTCGAATACCATCCACATTGGGCAGGAAAATACGGCCCTGCATCGTCATAACTCCATCATCCAATAGTCATATCCCGGGCATCACCCCGGCGAATTCTATCCTGAAGTACTAACAAGTGGCGGTCATAATACTTTCGTGCCTTGATCTGATCAAATAAAGAAGACCGGGAAGCCATGCTAGTTACCACCCGCGGAGGGTCTGACAAATCCAATCCCACCAACTGTCCCGCTAAGGCCTGACCATCAAGTGCTAACTGTCGCTCTGCTGCTGAAAGGTAAGATAGGCTCCCCAAACTCTTGGCTCTGTGACTCAAGGCATCGACCACTACATTGGCCTTCCCCGGGTGATACAAAATAGTTAAGTCATAGGCCTTAAGAAGCTCTAACCATCTCCTCTGACGCAAATTCAAGTCCTTCTGCCTTAGCAGATACTGCAAGCTATGATGATCAGTGAAAATCTCACACTGCACCCCATACAAGTAATGCCGTCAAATCTTTAAGGCATGAACAATGGCAGCTAGCTCAAGATCGTGCACTGGATAATTCTTCTCGTGCACCTTCAACTATCTGGACACATAGGCAATCACCCTACCGTCCTGCATCAAAACAGCTCCCAATCCAACTCTAAAAGCATCACAATAGACTGTGTAAGAACCCGAACCCGTAGACAATACCAATACTGGAGCTGTAGTCAATGCTGACTTGAGTTTCTAAAATCTCTCCTCGCACTCATCAGACCATATTAATGGAGCACCCTTCTGGGTCAATCTGGTCAAAGGTGAAGCAATAGAAGAAAATCCCTCCACAAAGAGACGGTAATAACCCGCCAAACCCAAGAAACTCCTAATCTCCGTAGCTGAGGACGGTCTGGGCCAACTCTGCACCGCCTCTATCTTCTTCGGGTCCACCTGAATACCCTCACTAGATAATACGTGACCCAAGAAAGCTACCGAACCAAGCCAAAACTCACATTTGGAGAACTTTGCATATAGCTTCTCCTCCCTCAATCTCTGCAATAGAATCCTCAAATGCTGAGCGTGCTCCTCCTGGCTACGAGAGTACACCAGGATGTCATCAATGAACAAAATGGCGAATAAATCAAGGTAAGGCTGAAACACGCTGTTCATCAAATGCATGAACGCTACTGGGGCATTGGTCAGCCCAAAAGACATAACCATAAACTCATAGTGGCCATATCTGGTCTGGAAAGCAGTCTTCGGAATATCAGAATCCCGAATCTTCAGCTGATGGTATCCAGACCTCAAGTCGATCTTGGATAACACCCTAGCTCCCTGAATCTGATCAAACAAGTCATCAATATAGGGAAAAGGATACCGATTCTTCACCGTAACCTTGTTCAGCTGCCTATAGTCAATGCACAAACGCATGGATTCATCCTTCTTCTTTACGAACAACACCGGTGCACCCCAAGGCGATACACTAGGCCGAATGAAACCCTTATCTAGGAGTTCCTGAAGTTGTTCCTTCAATTCCTTCAACCCTGCTGGGGCCATGCGGTAAGGAGGAATAGAGATAGGCTGGGTCTCAAGCAATAAGTCAATACCAAAATCAATGTCCCTGTCAGGTGGCATGCCTGGCAGGTCTGCTGGGAAAATGCCCGGGAAATCACGGACCACGGGAACAGAATCAATGGAAGGAGTCTCACTACTAACATCCCTCACAAAGGTCAGATAAGACTCACACCCCTTCCCAATCATACGATGAGCCTTCAGAAAGGAAATCACCCGGCTAGGCACGTACTCCACCGAACCTCTCCACTCAATCCTCGGCAATTCGGGCATCGCTAAGGTCACGGTCTTAGCGTGACAGTCGAGAACCGCATGACATGGAGATAGCCAATCCATGCCTAAAATCACATCGAAGTCAACCGTGCTAAGTAATAATAGATCTGCCCAGGTCTCCCGACCCCCAATAGATATAATAAAAGACCGGTACACCTGGTCTACCACAGAAGTATCCCCCACCGGAGTCGACACATGAACAGCTGAAAACAAGGACGCACGGGGTGTATCCAAGAAATGTGCAAAGTATGAAGAAACATATGAATACTTAGAACCAGGATCAAATAATACTGCAGCATCCCGGTGACAGACTGAGATAATACCTATAATCACTGCATCTGAAGCTATGGCATCTGGTCTGCCCGGAAGTGCATAGAAACGGGTCTGCCCTCCACCTGACCGACCTCCCCTCTAGAGCGGCCTCTGACTGACTAACTCCCACCCCTGGTTTCCTGAGCGGGTGGTGTAGAAACTGGTGCTGAAGTTGGAGGTTGGTTCCTGTGCTGAAATGAACTACCAGAAAAGCGGGGACAATACCTCTTGATGTGACCCGGATCCCACACTCAAAACAACCTCTACCAGCAATTGGCTGTGGGGACTGAAGGGAACCCCTGAGACGAGGGTAGCTTCTAGAAGAACCATGTGCTGAGGAACTCTGAACTGATGGTGGCTGGGATGAGCTCTGGGCTGGAAGTGCACTAAATGAGGAACGGTCCGGATTGGAGCTACCGGGTCCGTGTTCTGATGAAGCACCACTGTAAGGTGGACGAGCTGGCGGAGGAGGCATGAATGGTCTGCCTCTGCTGTGCCGAGACTGACCTCCTGAGTGATCACCATATAATTACCAGAACCTCGAGGCCTCTTGGCCTCTCTCTCAACACGCTCCTGACGGCGCACTGACTCAATATCCCTAGCTATGTCAAATACCTCCTCAAAAGAAGCACCGGATAACCTTTCCCTGGTCAGAAGAACCCGTAACTGGTAAGCGAGACCATCAACAAATCTCAGAATCCTCTCCCTGTCTGTGGGAACTAGCCAGATGGCATGACGGTCCTGACGCAACTGCTCGAACTCTCTGCGCAGATCCTCTCTGCGAGAATGTGGTATATACTTCTCCAGAAAGAGAATGGAGAACTGGTGCCATGTAAGTGGTGCTGCATCAGCGGGTCTACGCCTCTTATAGGCCTCCTACCAAGCAAGTGCAGCTCTTGAAAACTGGAATGTAGTGAATGGAACCCAGCTGGCCTCTAATATCCCTGCGGTACGTAGTATCCTCTGACACTTGTCCAAGAAGACCTGGGCATCCTCGCCCTCTGTACCCTTAAAATTCGGAGGATGGAGTCTGTTGAACCTCTCCAACCTACGCTGCTCATCATCAGCTAAAGCTGGGACCACATAATCCTGTACTGGAGCAATCTGCTGCACTGGGGCTGCCCTAGGCGTCTGAAGTCCCTGGGTGACCTGCTCAGGTGTCCGGGCAGCTGGAGTCTGGATGCCTCCCTCGACCTGAGAAGTAGTAGCAGTAGTGGACATAGCGACGACCTGTGCCAAGCTGGTGCACACCGTCATAATCTGGGCTAGGGTCTCCTGAAGACCCGGAATCACAATGGGCACTACTGGTGCCTGAGTCTGCCCCGCTAGAATCTCAGCTGCGGGGACCTGCTCCTAGGCAATGGGAGGGTCCACAGTGTTGCCCTGGTTGCTGTGCGAGCTGCACCCCTCCCTCTACCACGGCCGCGACCACAGCCTCGACCTCGGGCTGGTCCTGCTGGG
>ML337711.1:0-44622 GCA_005239505.1 Nicotiana paniculata
TTTAGATTGCACCCGAGGTATCGTTATCTCTAATCCAACCTCTAATCCCTCGGTTATGACTTTAGTCTATACTCTAGGATTGGTGTTGTTCAAATAATTACCTAAATATGCACTCTCTCTCAAGTAGATACATACTAAATAGGCACAGCTAATTGATGGCCATTCAATTAACTACAATAAGAACGTAGTTGAACAAATAGAGAATAATCAATCAAAATATATTAATATCANCCGTGTAGGAGACTTCTATTTCAACCGGGAAACACTTAACTCGTCAAAACTCGGACTTGGGCGAAACTGGGGACCCTGGCGTTATAAGGCTAACGCCTGGCGTTATGAGGCTAACGCCTGGCTAACGCCAGGCAAGGGCTGGAGTTTCAGCCCTAACGCCTGGCTAACGCCAGGGTAAGGCTGGTTGTTTGGCTATGTCGCTCGGCTATCGCCCGGGTGTCTTCTTTCGCGTATTTTTTGACGTATTTGCATCCTTTTAGCTTCGTTTCCACCTCCACTTCACCTACACATGAAATAAACTCCATTAAGAACATAACAAGTGTAATTTTATCATTAATGCGCATAAAATGTAAGGTATATCACATGTTAAACTATGTAATTTAGTCTCGCATCAGCGGGCGTGGGTCGGGTAGATGCTGAGGTTATGTTCTGGAAAACGTACATTTGTGTTTTGCTCATACTTGGAGAAATTTACATATTTTTCGGGCTGACATTTCGGTCCCCGTCTATCTATTCCCTTCATTGGGTGACCTGGAGATATGTCGAGAGGTTGAGCAATGAACTATGCATGTTTCATGTCCGCACCTCGACTTGAAGTGTCCTCCTTATCACCTCGTTAAGAACCTCTTTGAGAAAACCCAATTGGGACAAAACTCAAGTGAGGGGAAAAAGAGTACTACTTGGAGGAAGCTTGTCCTTAAAAGTTGAAGTACTTAAGGTGGACGACGTTCCAGTTATTTGGTAGCCGTTTTCCTTCCATTGTTTCTAGTTAAAATGACCCTTTGCTTGTTGCTGCTGTAATTTTGTATGGGTCATCCCAATTTGTTCCCAGTTTGACCTCCCGCGGGTCTTTTATTGCTTGTGTTTTGGCCTTGAGCACGTAGTCCCCGACTTTGAATGGTTCGATCATGGCTGTTTTGTTGTAGTAGCATTCTGCCTGTTATTTTTGTGTGATCATCCTTATGTAGGCCATGTCACTCTGTTCTTCGGCTACGTCGAGGTCTTGCCTTCTGCTTTCGTCATTCCTCGACCCACTCTCATAGGAGTGTCTCGAATTGGGCTCTCGTGCTTCGACTAGTATTATTGCTTCAGTCCCATAGACTAACGAGTAGGGCGTTTCTCTTGTGCTCGTCATTGGCATTGTGCGATAGTCCCATAGCACTTCTGGCAGTAGTCCTGGCCATAGTCCCTTGGCATCCTCGAGCTTCTTCTTCATGATGTCTAGTATTGATTTGTTGGAGGACTCCACTTGCACATTGCCCGCGGGGTGGTATGGGGTGGAAAGTATTCTTTTGATATTCCATTTTTTGAAAAATTCGGCGACCTTTTTTCCATTGAATTAGGGTCAGTTGTTGCAGCTGATCTCTTTGGGGAGGCCAAAATGACACACAATGTTCTTCCATATGAAGGCGATCACTTCTTGCTCGCATATCTGAGCGAATGCTCATGCTTCTATCCATTTAGAAAAATAGTCAATTAAAACCAATAGGAAATGTACGTTACTTAGTCCTGCAGGGAGGGGGCCGACGATGTCCATTCCCCACTTGATGAAAGTCCAAAGGGAAGTAACCGACTCGCCTGCTTGGTGGATCATTAAGGCGTATTTTTGGCATTGCTCACATATTTTCACGAAGTCTGCGACCTCTTTTTTCATAGTAGGCCAGTAATAACCTGATCGTATGAGACATCTGACCAGAGCTCGGTTGTCGGGATGAGCTCCGTAGTGGCCTTTGTGGACTTCTTCTAGGACATACCGCGTTTTATTCGGGCCCAAGCATTTTGCTAGGGGGTCGCCATACGTCCTCTTGTACAGATCGTTATGAATGGTGTTGTACCCGGCTTCTTGCATCCGAAGTTTCTTAGCTTCTTTTTCATCTGGGAGTACGTCGTCCAGCAAGTATGTAACAATACGGTTGCGCCAGTCCCAAGTTATATTTTAGTCCTTACCTCTATTTGATATATCGATGAGTGGAGGATGGTGACCACATTTCCTTCTTCGATTATGCTTTTAATGGCTACTACTAATTTGCCGAGGCCATCGACTTCGGTGTTCTGCGCCCGAGGGATTTGGTCGAGCTGGCATTCATCAAACTCGGGCAATAATTTACGGATTTTGATATGGTATTTTTGCAACCTTTTTTCTTTGATCTGGGAAACCCCGCTGCCTTGTTTGACGACGAGCTGAGAAATACATCGTAAGATGACTCGCCTCGTTCCGTACTTGAGTGCTAGCCTTAGTCCTGCAATCACGACCTCATACTCGACCTCATTGTTAGTCATGTCTGGTCACCTTATGGACTGGAGAATCACTTTGTCTGTCGGGACCTTGAGCATGAGTCCCAGTCCGGACCCCGATGTATTGGAAGCGTCGTCGATGTACAAAATCCATAGATCTTGTGCTTGCGAAGATGCATGGGCAACTTTTTTTTCGACTTCAGGCATTATTTTTGCGCTGAAGTCGGCGAGGACTTGTGATTTTATCGTCATCCGTGGTTGATATGTGATATCATTCTCGCTTAATTCTATGGCCCACTTAGCTAATCTTCCCGATAGCTTGGGATTATGCAAGATACTTATCAAGGGGAAAGTTGTGACTACCAAGATGGGATGGCACTGAAAGTAGGTCTAAGCTTTCGTGAAGCTAGGACCAAGGCCAAGGCCAATTTTTTAAAGTGGGGGTACCTCATCTCGACGTTGATTAGAGTTTTGCTAATGTAATAGAGGGAAGATTGCGTATCTTTGTTTTCTCGGACCAGGATTGCACTCACCGCTACTTCGGATACGGCGAGGTAGACGAGTAGATGTTCCCCAGGTTATGCTTTGGCAAGCAACGACAGTGATGATAGATAAGCTTTTAAATCTTTCAGGGCTTGAAAATACTAAAAAATCCATAGGAGGCCGTTGTACTTCTTGAGTACGCCGAAAAACTTATGACATCTATCAAATGATCGTGAGATGAATCTCGACAAGGCGGCGATGCGGCCAGTCATCTTATGAACCTATTTTTTGCTGGTTAAGTGTTTTTGTATTCCTTCTATGGATTTGATTCGGTCGGGATTGACCTCGATGCCTCTTTGTGATACCAGGAAGCCCAAGAACTTTCCTGAGGTTACGCCAAACACACATTTCTCAGGATTTAGTTTCATCCCATATCGCCTGAGTATGTCGAAGGCCTCTTTCAGGTGGTGATGTGATCTTCTTCCCTTTTGTACTTGACCAACATATCGTCCATGTATACCTCCACGGTCTTGCCGAGCTGGTCCTTGAACATTCTTGTTACCAACCTTTGGTATGTCGCCCCTGCATTTTCAGTCAGAAAGGCATCACCATGTAGCAATACGTTCCTTGGTGGGCGATGACGGTGGTCTTTTCCCGATACTCCTCTTCCACGAGGATCTGGTTATAGCCCAGTATGCATTTAAGAAGCTCAGCAATTCGTGCCCGACTGTTGCATCAATGAGCTGGTCGATATGGGGTAGCGGGAATGAGTCTTTTGGGCATGCTTTGTTCAAATCTGTCAAGTCTGTGCAAATTCACTCATTTCCCATTTTCTTTTTCACCATGACCACATTGGCGACCCATTGGGGGTATTTTGATTCTCTAATGGAATCTTTTTTCAGCAACTTTTCAACTTATGAATGGGTCGACATTCAACTTGTGTGTCGCGACCTCCTTCGGGATACCTGGCATGTCTGCATGGGAACAAGCAAACAAGTCTGCTTTATTTATTAAGAAATGATGGAATTTAACCGATTCTTGCAGCTTGCAACCGATATAGGATTTCTTGTTGTGGTCGTTATCATAAAGTTGGACAGGGTCGAGGCCTTCTGCGGTTGATCCCGTGGCCTATGTGGTTTCAAGGTCTTTGATGACGTCCTCTCTTTCATAATTACTCGACCTCGACCATGTTAATTGTTATGCCTCTTTTGCTTTGCCCTTTATTTGTTGGGTGTATGTGCAGTCCTGGGCGATGCGATAGCATTCTGGGGACGTGCGTTGTTCGCCTCGTATGCTGAACACTCCCCATGGGGTGGGAAATTTGATAACCCAGTACAAGTTGGAGGGTATGGCCTTCATGGCGTGTATCCAAGGTCGACCTATTATGGAATTATAAGTCGTGTCCTGATCGATGATGTGGAATGTGGTTTCCAGGGTGACGCTGCTGGCCAGGACAGGGAGTGTGATTTCTCCAAATGTTCGTTCAACTGCACCGTTAAAACTGGTTACCGTGATGCAGCGTGGCACTATCTTATCCTCGGGTCTCATATGTGCAAGAACTCGAGGGTGGATAATGCGTGCGCCGCTCCCATTGTCCACCATAATACGTCTCACATTTGTATCTAATATTCATAAAGTGATAACAAAAGCATCATAGTGAGGGAAAACGAAATCGTGGGTGTCTGACTTATCAAAGATGATACTTTCTTCGAGTTCGTCGTACCGTTCATGAGTGATCGATCGTTTGAGTTTATGGGTTGTGGTGAACTTTACGCTGTTGATCGATGTGCCATCGCCACCTCTGATAATCATTTTAATGGTGCGAGTTAGTGAAGGTGGTTTTGGCATGCCTGGTGTTGTTCTTATCCTCGGGCGAAGTTGGACCTTCCTCGGTCACTCAACAACTCTTTCAAGTGTCCTTGGTGAAGCATGTTCACGACCTCCTGCCTTAGGGCGATTGATAACTAGGGATTTTCACCTACTATTTACTCTTTTTTGCTTAGGTTTTGGAGCAAAAATGCACTAAGGTACTCCCGAAAACTAATGCAAGGTGCTTAAATTGCAGGTTTTGGATCAAATTGAGACAAATAGGCCAAAATTAACTTAAACAGAGCCAAATTTGCACAGCCCAGGGACTCAGCAAAAGTACTGACAATGTTATTTATGTGCTGCAGCGGAAGACTTTCCACTGGGGCAGAATTATAAGAGCGGTCGCGGATTTTCAGAGAGATTTCTTTTGGCCCTTGTGGAACTGCTGAGAGCGCTATAATTGCGCGGTCGCGAAACCTAAAGCGCGACCGCGGTTGGAAATCCGCTGAGAGAGAAAGGTCATGTTCAGAGACTTGTCAAGAGTGGTCTTTCACAAGAGCGCGGTCAGCGTTAAAATTCCGCTGTCGCGCTATCAATTTACGCTGGGGCGCTCAAGATTCCGCTCAGAGCGGAAAACAGGTTCAGAAAAGTGCCAGTTGAAAAAGCGTGGTCCGCGCTTATAATTGCGTGGCCACGGAGGCTGTTCCGCTGGGGCGCTTAGTTTTACGCTGACAGTGGAACCTCCGTAGGGGCATTTTGTCCAGTAATTTTAGTTGTGTATAAATAGTTCTTTTTCTTATTTTTTTAAGGTATCATATGTTTTGTAGAGCTCGTGAATAGCAGCTTTTTTCCTTTTTGAGTAACTTTAGAATAGATTTCACCCTTAATCTTAGATTTTATATATGTATTTGACATTTATGGCGTTAATTTCATCTACTCTTTTGATTTCTTCCTTGAATATGAGTGCTAAACCTATTAGCTAGGGTTTTGACCCAACCCTAGTGTGGGTATCTAATGGGTCTTCAATTTTAGGGTTTACTTGTTATTGGGTCAGTGATATTTAGCTTGTTTCATGCTTAATCTATTAAATTAGTGGTTGCAAATACTGATTCATATCTTTTTGACTAGGGTTGTTCTTGAGAAAGATGACCCAAGTCTAGGTAAAATATGCTAACAAGGAGTTGGGGTGAATTCAAGAGATTGATAGACCCAATTAAAGGGTAGAACCTAGAGATAGTAATACCCGACTTGAGAGCCAATTTCACTTGCTTTGTTAAAACACCCAATTAGGGTTGAGAAAACCAATTTTGGCAAAGTCACCCAAACTACCGAGAAGTATAGGGTGAGTAATTGAGTGTGAGGTTATATCACGATCCCATAAACAACAAGTTTATCCTAGAATTTTAGATCCCATTAGATATTCGCCTAGGTGTAAGTCGCTTACCTAGTGCCCTTTATAACTTGAGAAAACCCTTTACCAAAAATATTACACTTAGTTTATTATTAGTAATTCTTAGCATTATAACTAGTATAGAATCAAACCAACCTATGTTTAGAAGAGTAATCACAGCTAAATCGGATAGGAACCCAACTCCAATCTTCTAACTCCTTATGGATTTCGATCCCGGTCCTATCGGGTAAAAGCTACATCGACCCCGCCTTGCCATTCTATAGTGGTGTAGGTAGGAGTCCGATCACTTTTTGGTACCATTGACGGGGAGTTAAACGGTGTTGGATATCTATTTGATTAGTGGTGTAGATTGTTTTCTTTCCTTCTATTTTATTAACTTGTGTGTTTCAATCGCTCTTGGTACAAATGGTTGATCCTCTCGGCAATGTTCTACCGGGGGAGGAGGTAGATGATAACATGGATGATGAGGTGCATCTAGTACCTCAATCTCAAAGACGAGGCCGTTAGGGCAATGCCAATGAAAATATTCCAGACCCTCCCTCGCCTCCTCCAAGAGCAGCCCCTTGTGTGCTTCCAAATGAAGTATATGTTAGTTCAATTGACCCACCTAGAATCCAGCGGGCAATTTCCAGATCACGAAAGTGATGTTGACATTATTAGAGCAGCGAGGATATTTCACGGGTGCTCCCCATCAAAATGCTTATAAACACTTAAAAGGATTTGTGGATACCTGTTGGGGAAGCAAGAAAACCAACGTGTCATAGGATTCCTTGAGGCTCAGACTTTTCCCTTTCTCTCTTAGAGGGAAAGCACTATATTGGCTTGAACGACTCCCCAACCATTCCATCTCTACGTGGGATGAGTTGGCGGATAAGTTTATTGCCAAGTTTTTCTCACCTGGATACATGACAGCTTTGAGGAATGAAATATTGGCATTCAAGCAGGAACCAAACGAACCCCTCCATGAGATTTGGGAGAGATACAAAACGATGGTCAAGGAATGCCCAAACAATGGCTTGACAGAAGCTATGATTCAACAAACTTTTTACCAGGGCATAAACACGACCAATCACTGTGGGGTCAACCAATTAGCTGGGGGGAATTTCATGAAGCTATCTTATGATGAAGCCTGTGATATTCTTGATGAAATGGATGACACTTCGCCAGCATGGAAAATCCGGGCTAATGTTCCCCAGGGTGACCCAAGTGTGATCAACCTCCATAAAGAACTTCAAGACCATGGACATGTCATTGCTGAGCTAACAACAACTATGAACCAACTTGCCAAGGCACAACTTCAGCAAATCCAAGGACAAAAGAAAGTTCATACAATTGAAGGGGTCAATCTATTGGTCAACATGCAAAGACAACATGGACAACAAATGCAAGGCAACAATGACCAAAGTGAGCAGGGTGTGAGTAGATACAACAATGATGATTCATATGATGAGCAGAATGAGAATGTGATGTATGCAAACAACTTCCAAGGACAGAGGAGCAATGCTATAAACCAATAGTGGAGATCTCAAGGGAACAACCAAAATTGGAACAACCAAGGGCAAGGAAATCGGAATAACAATAACAACTCTAGCAACTGGGGGAACAACAATCAACAATGGGGAGGCAACAACAATAATTGGAATGGGAATAATCATAACAATTGGGGTGGAAACGGTAATCGGGGGTCGGGCTTTTAAAGGCCCCCGATGTATCAACAACCCAACAATCCACCCCCTATAAATCCCAAGGTAAGAGTTCATCAAGCAATGAAATGGGTCGGATCGAGCATATGTTTAAACAAATGATGAAACAAAACGTGGATTCGGATGCTCAAATTTCCTCCCACACTACCTCCATCCGCAATCTTGAGGTCGAAATGGGAAAAATATCGCAAGCTTTGAATACTCGCCCTGAGGGGGCACTACCTAGTGACACGGTGGTGAACCCAAAGGGTGGGAACAACAACAACACCGGACATGCAATGGCAGTGACCACAAGCAGTGGTCGAGGTGGTGAAGCTAGTTCTTCCAAGAAAAAGGGTTGTAAGTGATGATGATGGAATGCAACAAGGTGATGTTCCTATTGAGGTTGAGCAAGTGAGTGAAGAGCCAATGAATGGTGAAACGAGAATTGACATCAATGAACATGATGAGGAAATGCAAAATGATGTGAATCCATCTAGGGAGCACGTAATTGACATACCGGAGCCGGTGGTGAAAAAATCCAAGGCACCATTGCCTAGGCCTCCTCCTCCCTATCCTCAAAGATTGGCAAAGCAGAAGAATGAAAATCAGTTCAAGAAGTTCATAGAAATGATGAAGAGTTTGTCTATCAATGTACCACTAGTTGAGGCTCTTGAGCAAATGCCTGGGTATGCCAAGTTTATGAAAGACTTGGTTACAAAGAAGAGATCCACGGAGTGCGAGACAGTCAAGATGACTCACCAAGTTAGTGCAATTGTGAACTCAATGGCACCCAAACTAGAGGATCCCGAAGCATTCACTATCCCTTGTACAATTGGTAGTGCGGACTTTGCAAAGGCATTATGTGACTTGAGTGCTAGTATCAACTTGATGCCTTATTCTGTCTTCAAAACTTTGGGCATTGGCCAATCAAGACCAACTGCTATGAGACTTCAAATGGCGGATAGAACAATGAAGAGACCCCTGGGTATTATTGATGATGTTTTGGTACGGGTTGACAAGTTTATATTGCCTGCAAATTTTGTGATATTAGATTGTGAAGTAGATTTTGAGGTTCCGATTATCTTGGGAAGACTTTTCCTAGAAACGGGTAACGCTTTGGTAGATGTGGAGGTCGGTGGGATCACCTTCCGGTGGGTAATGAAAAGGTCGTTTTCCATGTATGTAAATCAATGCAGCAACCAAATAGTACGGATATGTGCTTTTTTGTGGATTTGGTAACCGAAGTGATAATTGATGATACAAGCTGAATGATCAATGTGGACGATCCCTTGTAAGAGGTCTTATTGAATTGTGACGGATGGCTTGGTTGAGTGTACTAATGCATTGCAAGGCATGGGATCCTATTGATATGGGGGCCCGCAAGCTCTCTTTGGATTTGGAAATTCGGAAAACTCCACCGACAAAGCCCTCAATCGAAGAGCCACCTGCCTTGGATGATAGTTTCTAGGGCTCCACAAACTGTAAAGAGACCTGGTCCTCTATCAGTTCCCTCAGAGTTATCGATAGAGACAGTATGTAAAAGAGGCACAGGATTTTTTTTCGTGGAAAAATCCCAACTTAAGGGGACAAAAACCACGACCTACACTAGTAGGATTTCAACTTCAATAACTTGTAATCTCAACTATTACAAGCCACTTTATAATGACTATCTTACAAAGACTTTGAACCACTAACTTGTAATACACTTATTACAAGTCACTTTGTTACTCAGTAGTGACAAAGACTTTAACTTATGAATACACTAGTCACAACACAAACACTAATGGTTTATGATTTTAGGATACCTAATATAAAGCTTCTAAGAAATAAAGATAGGATACAATAGAAAGCAAAACACAAGATTACAACTCAACTAATGGACGCCTAAGACACGTAGTGAAACTAGTTCGTTTTAGTGGAGTTGTCTTCTTGTTTTTGGCACACTTGAGCCTTCAATGCTGGAGCAGATCTTCAATGTTTAGAAGAATGTTAGTAAATGCTCAAGTGAATATCTTGTTTATCTTCAAACAAGATATTATATCCCTAGGACATCCCAAGAAGGATGCCCATGCTTAGTTGGTACAATCTTCAACCAATGGAAAGTCACTGCTGCACTATTACTGCATTGTAGCGTGTACAGTTGCAGGCAGTCACTTTTCTGTCACAACTTTCCATCTGTAGAGTTGACCTGTACTGCAGTCAGTGAGAATGTTAAGGGATCAGGTCCCTAATCTGTTTCCTGTGAGTTCAGATGTACACTACCCAGATGTTTTGAGTTCATGTTGACTGATTGTGCTGGTTACGCATCAGGTCCTTTATCTGGTTCTTTACATAAAAGTTTGTTAGATCATCAAAACATGATACTAACCCATCATTGGATTTGAAGCCTCTCCCACCACACCTCAGGTATGAATTCTCGGGCCCTGCTTCTACTTTACCTGTTATACTTTCTGCTTGTTTAACCCAAGTGCAGGTAGACTCAACTCTTAAAGTACTCCAAAGGAGAAAGAAAGCAGTTGGATGGACCCTAGAGGATATTTGGGAAATAAGCCCCACCTTTTGCATGCACAAAATTATTCTTGAAGATGATGTAAAACCGCAAGCACGGTTAAGGGATATAACTATTAACCACTTCTCATTAAAAAAAGGAAATCATCACAAAAATGAAATCTCTCTATCCCAACGATGTCTGTGGAACATCAACGGACGTTGAACGAGGCGATGCAAGAGGTGGTCAAAAAGGATATAATCAAGTGGCTTGATGCTGAGGTTATTTATCCAATCCCTGACGGTGCTTGGACTTCACCAGTGCAGTGTGTTCCGAAAAAGGGCGGTATGATAGTGGTGAAAAATGAAAAGAATGAGTTGATTCCTACTCGTACCGTGACTGGTTGGAGGGTTTGTATGGACTATAGGAAGCTGAACAAGGTGACCCGAAAGGATAACTTTCCATTGCCATTTTTGGACTAGATGCTTGACAGACTTGCTGGGAAAGCCTTCTATTGTTTCTTGGATGGGTATTCAGGCTACAACCAGATTCTTATAGCCCCATAAGATCAAGAGAAAACAACCTTCACCTGCTCGTACGGGACATTTGCCTTATCCAGGATGTCATTCAGATTGTGCAATGCACCCTCTACATTTCAGCGGTGCATGATGGCAATTTTCACGGACATGGTGGAGGGCTTCCTTGAAGTCTTCATGGACGACTTTATTGTGGTTGGGGACTCATTTGAGGAGTGTTTGCAAAATCTTGATAAAGTTCTCGCCCGATGTGAAGAAACCAACCTTGTGTTGAATTGGGAGAAATGCCATTTCATGGTCGAGGATGGAATTGTCCTCGGCCATAAGATCTCAAAAGATGGCATTGAAGTGGATAAAGCCAAGATCAAAGTTATCTCCAAGTTTCCTCCTCCAACTTCCGTTAATGGAGTCCGAAGTTTCCTTGGGCATGCGGGATTTTACCGTAGGTTCATCAAGGATTTTTCAAAAGTGGTAAATCCATTATGCGAGTTGTTAAAGAAGGACACAAGGTTTGAATTCAATGAAGAGTGTATGAATGCCTTTGAGCTGTTGAAGATAAGTTAACTACCGCTCCAATCATTACCGCACCAAATTGAAGCTCTCCCTTTGAGCTTATGTGTGACGCAAGTGACATGGCGGTAGGAGCGGTCTTGGGGCAACGGGTGAACAAAATATTTCACCCCGTGTAATATGCAAGCAAAACCATGAATGATGCCCAAGTTAACTATACCGTAACAGAGAAAGAATTATTGGCAATTGTGTTTGCAATGGAAAAATTTAGGCCCTACCTCATGGGCGCTAAAGTGATTGTTCACACCGATCACACGACGCTCCGGTATTTGATGACAAAGAAGGATTCCAAAGTTCGAATTATGAGATGGGTCTTGTTGCTCCAAGAATTTGATCTTGATATTGTTGATAGGAAGGGAAGCGAAAATCAAGTTGTCGATCATTTGTCCCGGTTAGAGGAGCAAGGAAGACCAAGAGATGGTCTTGAAATCAATGATACTTTCCCGGATGAGCAGCTTCTTTCAGTTCCATGCATGACATGCCTTGGTTTGCGGACACAACCAATTTTCTTGTTGCCGTCATTGTCGCGTGTGAGCTCTCTTCTAACCAAAGGAATAAGCTTAGACGAGACAACTTGGATTACTATTGGGATGAGTTGTACTTGTTTAAAGTTTGCAATGATGGAGTGATTCGCCGGTGTGTCCCCTGTTGATACCCAATTTTTTCCTATATTATTTACAAAATGCATATATACTTTCAAAACAATGCATGAACATCAATTAATATTTTTTCATAATTTTCTGTATTTTTAAAAGGATTTTTAGTTAATTTATTCCATTATTTTAATGTCCAAATAATTACATATTGCATCACTAATGATTTTATAATAATTTTATTACTAAATTTTATCACCTATATTTATATTAGGCTTTAATTATTTTATGCATAATTATATTTACATCTGTAGGTTATAATTGTAATAATAGCCCATGTGTGCATAATTACTTGATTTTACACGAAAATGATATTTTATATTTTTATAATATTAAGTAATTATTTAAAATTATTTTCATACACAAATAGTATTTTTTTTTAGCATTTATTAGTTATTTTTATAAATTATTTTATCAAATTAATTGGGTATTTAAGAAATAGCCTCTCTTAAATTGATTTTCGGACCCAGCCCAATAGCTAACCTAACCCAATACCCATAATCCAAACCCAATTACCCTACCCGTCCGTAACCCGCTCCAGCCTACATCTAATCCTGGCCGCTGATCTCAAAAGATCAATGGCCTAGAACCAACCTTCCATTTTTAATTAACCAACGACCTAAACCCTACCCTCATTTACACAAATCTGTCGCCCTTTAATTCCCTCTCCTACTCTCCTCTCTCTCACCCTCCTCCTAACCCTAGCCCGCCATCATTAAAACCCCTTTGATTCATGGGTTTCTTCTTTGATTCTAGGCCTTATACGGCCTCCTATCACTACCGTTTGTCCGATTTTCATATTACTTGACGGAATCTCAAGAAGCTTGAGCCATATTTGGCTCAAACCCCTCATGTTCTCGATTAATTTTTCCGTATTCCCCCCATGTCTGTGAGTATTATCATTTTTGTGTTTTCATGGCTTCAAATCTCTGGTTCAAACCAGATTTTTCTCACATCTGCTTAGGTTTTACTATTTCTGGCTAAATCCGTTCAGATATCTTTAGATTTGAAGCGGTTTGAGTTTGTTTGTTGCTTTTCCTTTAAGATGTTGCTATATTTTTCTATTATTGTCAACCGATTTTCGTTTTTCCCTAAAAGCTAGGGTTTCAATTTTTAAGAAGTTTCTGCAAAAAATGTTTTAAAAAACATTTAAGTGTTTAACTATGATTTTCTTCCTTTACCTTTTCAACTGGTTTCGCTTGAGTTTCATCTCTATGTATTTACACCTTAGGGTTTTTCATTATTTGACTATGGGTTATAATGTTTTGCTCATTTACTGTGGTTTTGTCAATTAAATTGATTAGCTTATTTACTTGCTTAATTTGGGTTCGAAAATTGCGCTTTCCTTTTAAAACTGATATCTCTCTGAACATATTTTTACCTGTTCTTTCCTTATATGTGATTCGTATCTATAACTACTTTTATTAATTATATTGTCGACTTGATTTCGGGGTTTTGATTATTTTGACTGACCTATAATTGATTTCTGGATTTACTACTTATCTTATTTAGCCTCAATCTTGTCTAGTGATTTACTCCGTGAAATATGCCCCTTAATTTAAGTTACTCTTACTGTCAATTTATTCCCGTTATCCCTAATTGATTGATTAATTGATATTGCATGCCTTATTTGTGTGTAATTGATTCTTCTGCCTTATTTGGTTTTACTGTACTATGTACTATATAAACATTTCATTGTTTTGATTTTAAAAGACACGCTGAGACTAAGCTCATTCTTACACTCACACACTTACACACACTTGAGTTCTCTCTATCACTCTGATTTGCTGCATTGTCTAGCCGACTGAAAGCCAATGCTAGACTCTTGGATTCCAATTGCTTTCATCTTCCTGTTTACTTTCTCCCCTAACTGGTGTGCCTAACCTTTGCAATTTCATTCTCTACACTTTGCTTGACTGGCTTGTATCAATTATGTCTTTCACATGATTATATGACCGCATTAACACTGTTAAATTAGGACTAAGTTATTTCGAATAATATGAATCCTCTCATAGATTAGTCTAAGGTTCAATTTGTTTCATGCACTGTTTGTTAATTCTATACCTATTCTGAACTTGGCACACTATGAACACGTAATTAGTCAATTTGTTGCTTAACTTCCCTGCCATGTCTATTTATTTCATGTATCTGGCCTACTCAATTGTTTTGCCTAATTGCTTCTGTGATAAGTACTAGTCTAAATATTTAATTTCACTAGACTTCAATTTATTTGAGCTATGTGGTTGAGAATGAATTCTGTTTGTCCTCTTGGTGCAGTTCTGTTTGCAACTCTATGTTCTGAATCCTGTTTCTTTTGAAATCCCAACTGTTTTAAAACATGCCCCTTATCCCTTTTATGTACTGATTTTTTTAAAAACCCTACTCCTAGTCATTTAGGTTCCCAACCACTCCAGTGTGAGCACTGCCTAGGGTCCACTTGAGACTCCTTTGAACTATGACACACTAGGATTGGTTTTCCAATCTCTTGAACTATCTTCTGAATGTGATTATGGTGTGAGCATTGCCCTTGGTCCCCTGAGGACCTTGGGAACTTTGACACACTAGAAACCTGGTTCTAATGTTCTATGAATCCCTATGCTGTGCTCCAAAGTTGTTCTGTTGGAAGATTTGGTTCCCAGGTTTATATTGGGCCTATGAAGGCTCCCTATAGTGTAATGGATTCTATTATGCAATTTATTCATTCTGGGTTGTAATAATTTTTGTAATAACAGATTTGGGGATGATTAGTGAAAGCGGGGGGGATTTCCTTATACTTTTGTTAAATTTCGGTAGAAATCCCGTCTATAGGTTCAATTATGTTGATCAAGTTGTGTGATTGCTATTACTTGTTTAGAGATCCTGCCTATAGGAATTTCTTGATTGTTTAGTTATGTACTTTTAAAACTCGCATAACTAGAAGTCCTGTTTATAGACCCCTTGCATTAGAAATCCTATCTATAGGATCCGTGCATATTTTATAACATACATGCATTAGTGACCATGTCTATAGGATTCTATCTGTTTGAATAATAACCTTCCTGGCAAGTTGCTTAAAATTTTTGCCTACATACGACTTAGATATCATGCCTATAGGAGATAAAAACCGGTTTCAATTTAGATACCATGTCTATAGGAGATAAAAACAAATCAGTTTCAAAACCTAGAAATCATGTCTATAGGATTTAAACTAATAGATATCATACCTATAGGGTGAAAGCGGTTCTAACACCTAGAAATCATGCCTATAGGAGATAAAAACAAATCAGTTTCAAAACCTAGAAATCATGTCTATAGGATTTAAACTAATAGATATCATACCTATAGGGTGAAAGCGGTTCTAACACCTAGAAATCATGCCTATAGGAGTCAACTAATTCTGCAGTTTAGATACCATGCCTATAGGATTCTGTTCTGGTTATCACTTAGGCAAGCCTGTAGGATTATTGAGAATTCTGGGGCTAAAAAAAGAACTGAGATTTAGTACTGCTTGAAGTCTGCCCAGATTCAAAGTTTTAACCAAAATCAGTAGGCAATCCTATAGGCAGGATATCTATGCTTATCTAGATATCCTGCCTATAGGGTCTTAAACTAATAAAAGTTGTCTGTGGGAATTGCGTGCATTTGTTGTTTACTTTTGGAGGTTAACATGAGCCCCTATTTGCTCCTTGTGTGACAGTCCTATCTACATCTTTGTTTGTCGCTTAGCTTTCTCATTTTTAAGCAACATAGGCCAGTCTACAACCACCTTAAATAGAGGTCCTAAACACATCAAGGACCATAGATAAGGGACGGGTAGAGCACGCATAAGGTATGAGTTAGAAGATATTAGAACGCTTAGGTAATAACTGAAAGATAGTAATTGGGTAGTAAAGGAGATGGAGACATGTGCGCTAATACTATGTGTAGCACCCCAACTTGGGGAAAGTTACCAAGTGTTGCACGGAAATGATCCTATAGGCTAAGAAACTTAGGACCCCTTTAATTTCCTGCTTTAAAATAATGGTTGTCTGAATTACTTTATTTTCCTTTAATGACTAAATTCGCTTAATTAAGTTCGGTCGGGACCCACCTTTGTGGACCTCGAGGGGTGCCTAACACCTTCCCCTCAAGGTAATTTCGAGCCCTTACCCGATCTCTGGTGATGCAAACTAGTTTTATGAGTTGTTTGCTTTAGGTGCCCTAACGCACCTTAAAAATCATTAGGTGGCGACTTTTCTTTTTAATACCCATCTCAAAAGGAGTTGTCAAATGTCGAAACCTCGATTTCGCAAGAAAAAGGGGGGCGCGACATCCCCGAGGAAGAACAAATGAGTATTCTTGATTCTTTTCATTCATCTCCCTACGGTGGTCACCACGGTGGGGCAAGGACAACTTCTAAAGTTCTAAGTTGTGGGTTTTATTGGACAACTTTGTATAAAGATGCGAGTGAATTGGTAAAGATATGTGATGAGTATCAAAGAGCGGGTGGCATACCAAAGAAGGATGAAATGCCCCTCACAACGATCCTTTAAGTTGACATATTTGATGTGTGGGACATAGACTTCATGGGCCCTTTTGTTAGTTCGTGTGGTAATACCTACATTCTTGTGGCGGTTTATTATGTCTCAAAGTGGTTCGAGGCCGTGGATTTTCCCAACAATGAAGCCCGGAGTGTAGTTGCTTTTCTCAAGAAGAACATTTTCACACTATTTGGGACACCTCGGGCAATCATAAGTGACCGGGGGTCTCATTTTTGTAGTAGGTCTTTTGATGCATTGCTTGCTAAACATGGGGTAAATCACGAGGTCTCCATTCCTTACCATCCTCAAGATAGTGGGCAAGTAGAGGTTTCAAATCGGAAATCAAGAGCATCTTGTCCAAGACTGTGAATGCCAATAGGACCGATTGGTCAAGAAAGCTTGATGACGCACTATGGGCGTATAGGACTGCATTCAAGACCCCAATCGGTATGCCCCCGTATCGGTTGGTGTATGGTAAAGAGTGTCACTTGCTAGTTGAGCTGGAGAACAAAGCATTATGGGCCTTGAAGAGGTTGAATCTTGATTGGGATATTGCAGCAAATCTCTGTGTTGAACATCTCAATGAGCTTGACGAATTTAGGTTTCATGGTTATTCAAGATCATCATTGTACAAGGAGAAAATAAAGTATCTGCATAACAAGTATGCCAAGAACAAGGAATTCAAAGTGGGCGATTTGGTCTTACTCTTCAAATCCCGGTTGCATCTCTTTCGGGGCAAGCTAAAATCTAAATGGAGCGGTCCTTTTGAGGTGGTGTTGGTCACACCTTTTGGTGCCCTTGATCTAAAGAACAAAAATGGTAAAATCTTTCGTGTGAATGGGCATCGTGTCAAGCACTATTGGGAAAGTTTGAGGATAGCCACGTGGTGGCTTTGTTGAAGTTCAGTTGATCATGGTAACCTGCGTCGTGTCACGACGTTAAATCAGGCGCTTCTTGGGAGGCAACCCAAGTGTTTTTTTTTGTTTTTTTTATTTTTTATTCGTCTTAGATTAGATTTTCTTGAACTAACTTGTTTGTGAGATTCGTTATGAATTATTTGATGTGCAAGACACATTCTAGAAATTGGGCTAAGGATGCACAAAATCACTGCCACGTTCAAAATTCTACGGTCAACGGTTCAACTATGTTGGGGCGGATTAGTTTCGCGGACGCGGAATGATGGACCATAAATTTCCAACTCTCTGAATTTCATTCCGCTGCAGTGACCAAAATTCCGCTGACAGCTGTCTGTTTCCGCTGCAGCGTGCAAAATGCTGTTGACAGTGGAATTGTCCCAGTCACAGTGCTTCAAAAGGAGAAAAGTGCGGTCAGCGATAAAATTTCGCTGCCGCGCTAGGTAAGTCGGTGTGGGGTCCTAGGGTTTGGTATAAATAGATGGGGACCTCATTCTTTTACCCTTTTCTCACTTTACCATCTCAGAGCCCCCTTTTACTGTTCATACTAGCTTTCACTGTGCATCTAAGCTCCACCCATCTAACAAATTTGCATCCTACATCAGATCTAGCATTCGTATGTTCATATTCCTGATTCTTATTGTAGAATTTCACCTATTTGATTGTCTCTTCTTAATTTTTCCTTCTTAAATGGGGTATTATAGACCTAATTCATGAGCATGTTTCACCAAGTTGTTATAATCAGTGGGTAGTCAATTTTTGTTGCCTAATAAGATCAAGGGTGTTCAATTTCAAGTAATTAATACCTAATTTTGTCAGATTGTTCAACCCTAGTTCGTAAAAAAATGTCAGTGCACGTCTAATTCAAATTCAGCTGCAACGGACCATAAATCAGCGGTCAGTGGATTGTTCAGTGATTGGAATTTTTGAATGTGAATTTCCGCTGCAACGGCCAAAATTCTACTGACATCGGTTGGCATTCCACTGACAGCAGAATTGAGATTCAGAGAATGGCCAAATCAATTCCACGACCGCATTTATTTTTCTGCTACAACGGTGAGACTTCCGTGGTTGCGCCCATTTTTCCACGCTCAGTGCTTTTCTAACTTCTGCAAGTGGGTATTCTAAACCCCATTTTCCACTGCAGCGGCCAATTTTTCACTGACAGTGGTTCTCATTCCGCTGCAGCGGTTCCTTTTTCGCTGATAGTAGTTTTGTTTGTGTGCATCTGATTTGATTCTCTGCAACATACACCTCTGTTCTTATATTGGGTTATTGTATACCATATACTAATGATCTTTCATTGACATGTATGTAAAAAATGGTTCGATCAAGAGATGGCTCGAAAAAACAACCCGGAGGAGGGGGTTCTTCTCGAGGTTGGGGTTGGGGTAAACAACCAGCAGCATCCCTGGGCCCGAGAAAGATAATTGAAAGCAAGAGAACACTCTGGAAGCCCACTCCCGACCCCTCAGAGTCAAGTGAATATGTCCCCTCACGGGAGATTTCAGAGGGGGATAGTGATGCAGCCCAGGCAAAGGCACAATATCAACCTCGGCGTCTTGTCAACGAGCCAACAATATCGAGCTCTTCAGATAGCTTGAGTTTATCTAGTGATACTCCACCTCCTCCGGCCCCCAGTGCAGCAGTTCCATCCACCACACCTGCCCAAGTTGATCTTGATAGTGAAGATGATTCCCCAGATGATGGCAGGGGTGGGAATACACAAACAAGGGGGTTACTCCAGGACCCGGAATCTGGTAGTTTGGCTGGACCGTTTTGTCCCCGAACCAGCTTATCACAAGTTTAGAGAGTGGTGGCCTCAAAGGTCACTTGTTTTGGAGAGACCATTCATTGAGAGGGACCTTCTACCCCACAACCCCAATGTTAAAATACAATTCAACGAAAGGGTGCGGTGGAAATTCTTCACCAGTGGGGTTCAAGAAGCAATGAGTTTGTGGTCAAAGAATTTTACGCCAATGTTGCCCACATAAAAAAGGGCACACACCTGACACAGGTTCAGAACAAGAAAATACTTTTCAATGACAAGGCACTCAATGATTATGCTTGTTTCAACCATGAAGATGAGACCCTCTACTTGGAGAAGGTGAATTTGGGTGATTTAGCTCGCCCGTGGCTGGCCTCCATTATTGCTATCCCCGGGACTACTCCGCATGGCTGACACTAGGAGCTACTACCTTCAGAAACACACTGAGTTTTGAGGCTAAAGGTTGGGAAAAATTTATCTATAGTCGGATAGATCCCACTTTGCACGACAGTGACAAGACCCTCTCCCGTGATCTTATTGTGGGGGAAATTATGGCAGGGTTCCCGATAAACGTCGGTAATATCATGGCAAAGGTGATCAACAGGACGACCCAGAAAAAGGAGCACTCATATACATTCCCGAACTTCCTTGCTATGTACTTCCAAGATCAGGGAGTTGAGGGAAAGGATTTTGATATAAAGGTGAAGCCAAAATTTCCATTCTCCTGGTACAATTTGAAGGGTCCGGATAACCCCAAAGCAAAGAGCAAAACCTCCACTCCTACAGGTTATGAGCCTTCTACTGTTGTCGAGGGGCCTTCCACTGCTGCTGAGGGGTCTGCTACTATTCCACAGCTCCCTCTGGTCCATCTGTCTCCATTCCTACATCAGTGACCTCCTCTTCTACATACCCTCAGACTGCTCTGAGGGTGACTCAGACATTGGCAGGTATCAACAACTTGTTGCAGGTAGCTTCTTCAAAGCTAACTGACCTTTCCACTGTCGTTGCAGCCCAGACAACCCCAACACAGATTCAGTTGCCTCCAACATTGGGGGAGACCTTGATGAGCTTAGTTGATAGCCAAAAGAAGGTCCTGGAGACCTTGGACACACACGGGAAGAAAATCCATTCCTTGGGGAAGTGCCTAGCTGCCCATTGCTAGAACTTCCAGCGCTAAGGTGGTTGGTGTGACGTCTTTGATTGGATGGAGACAGATATATGGAAAGAGTGCAGTGAGGGTGCTTGTAAATCACTAGGTAGCCATACAACACTCGGCCCAAGCAATGCCCAAAAGTCCCATGCCTTTCTTGGTCGGACCAACCTAACCGGTGATTTTTGACAAGTCTTTCTGAATTGAAAGAGCAAGAAGCGGAACTAGAAGAGGAAGGCAGTGAAGAAAATGAAGAAGAGTCAAGATGAGCTGAAGAAGAGTTGGGATGCGATGAAGAAGACTCGGGATGAGATGAAGAAGGAAGTAGCCAAACTCATAGAAGCGGGGGACATCCCCCTTGATCTACTCATAGAAGGGCCTGCCCCTGCAGCTCAGACAACACAGGTTCCTGAGCAGGAGGCTACTTCGGCACCAGTGAGGAGATGAGTCATTCCCCGTACAAATGACATAGAGATCCAGCTAGAGGAGCTAGTGGGAGACGCAACTTCCCAGCCACAGGACCCTGCTATAGTGACTACCATTGATCCTTCCACTGTAGTTGACCCGACCCCGACGCAGACAGAGGCATCTTAGGGAGTGCTCTCTTACTCTATACCCCTTCCCCTACTCTATTTTTTGAATTTAGCATTGGGGGCAATGCTAATCTTTATTTTGGGGATGGCCTCATTTGGTGATTTAGACGTTTAGATATATGTTTGGTCTGTAATAACTCATAATAGTGCTTTTCTTTTCTTTATATTCGTACTTTTGATTTGTTTTATCTTTGGTATGTATATAAAGTTTCTTTTTTCATGTATATATTCATTCCCCTTTGATGTATATTCGTCTTGATCCCCTATTGTACATATTCATTTTTACTTTCCGTATCTTCACTTTATAACTTCTTGTATAATTTGCCTTTATAGAGCTTCTTATTTCCTTCAATAGCTTCTTTTTGAACTTATAGCTTCTTCTTTACTTTTTCGTTATCAATAAGACCTAGGTTTTCTTAATCCCGCGGTTCTTTCCAAGGGTGGAAATTGTGTGAACCGGGTGTCTCTTTCCTACGATGGATGGTGTGACGACCTTCTTAAGGGATTGAGTATGTTTTTCGTTTTGTTTTTGTTTTTCCTTTATTTGGTAGTAATGAATAAATGTGACTCGAGTAAGATTCACTTGGCACTAGCATATTTACCTTTGACCTCGTGGTTAGAGACAAGTCATAGACAAGCCTAGCTCTAGTTGTGACCCTTAGAATCTTGAGTTGTCTAAAATTGTCATCAAGTGGTGTTTGTATCCATATGTGAGTTTCAATCTAAGCTAAGGTTGTTGTGGGCCCTCGAATCTATCCTCCTTAACGATCGTGTGTCTTGAGAGGTGAGGTTTTGAATTGCATATCCCAAGTGTCATGCCAACAAGTCTAGAACTTGCCCCAAGTGTTTTTCTAGGCGAAATTCTAAGTGTAGCTCGACTTGATAAGTGATTATAGGCTCTCCTTGGTTCCCTTTTGAAATTGAAGACTTCCATATCCCACCATTATAGTATCCTTAGTCAACCCCTTTTGATCCTAAGCTTTTTCGTTCAAAAAACCACATTACAAACCTTCATCCATTCTATAATGACCCCCTCTTGGCACCCAATCTTTCCTGAGCATTCATGATGAACAATAGTCAAAAATATAAGTTTGGGGGAGAGACAAGGAAATTCAAAGTGATGAAAGGCTCAAGGAACAGAAAGGAATTGATGAAACAGGAAAGGCAAAATAAAAGGATGAAAATCCAAAAAGAAACAAGTCAAAAAGAAAAGTAAAGGTTGAAAGGATTCAATGAAGCAACATTGAAAGGCTTGGAATGACGAAAGAAGGCGAAAAATGAGCCTCAAATAGAAGAAAGAGCGACAATGAGTCTCTCTAAGTTCCCCAAGGAAGAGAAAATGACTCAAAGAGTCAAGAAAAACATGAGCCAAAGTGTGAAAATGGTATGCTTAAGGAAAGATGTTCTATCATAGTTCCATGCCCGAATTTGATCCAAAAATCCTTCATTACATCCCGTTAAATCCCTATAGGATTTCAAGTTGAGTGATCTTACATTAGTGGTGATTTACACGAGGGGCAAGCCTATGGTACTCAGAGCCGGACTTGTGACATTCTTTTGAGAGTGATGAGCGCACTTCTTGATAATCCCATTTTGATTGTACATTCTATAAGGTGAGATGAGCTCATGGAGAGTAAAAGGAGAAAGACTCTGGGATCCACAGTGACTTATGTGAGAGAGCGAAGCTCTTTGATGAATTGAGTCAACTCTTGAATCTTTGGTGTCACATTAGATCTAGGGAACTAAGAAAGTCATTACATAATAATTGTTAGTCCCAATTAAAGATTGATGAAGTCACATTTGAACAACTGAAATTCTACTTATTTTTCTTGTGGAGGTGGGGAAGTACCTTGTTTGCTTGAGGACAAGCAAAATCTTAAGTTTGGGGGAGTTGATAACTAGGGGTTTTCACCTACTATTTACTCTCTTTTGCTTAGGTTTTAGAGCAAAAATGCACTAAGGTACTCCCAAAAACTAATGCAAGGTGCTTAAATTGTAGGTTTTGGATCAAATTGAGGCAAAGAGGCCAAAATTAACTTAAACAGAGCCAAACTTGCACAGCCCAAGGACTCAGCAAAAGCGGTGACAAAGCTATTTATGTGCTGCAGCAGAAGACTTTCCGATGGGGCAAAATTATAAGGGCGGCCGCAGATTGAGGTTCAGAGAAATGTATTTTGGCCCTTGTGGAACCGCTGAGAGCGCTATAATTGCACGGCCGCGAAACCTAAAGCGCGGCCGCGGTTGGAAATTTGCGGAAGGTCATGTTCAAGAGACTTGTCAAGAGTGGTCTTTCACAAGAGCGCGATCAGCGTTAAAATTCCACTTCTGCGCTATCAATTTCCGCTAGCGCGCTTAAGATTCCGCTGGGAGCGGAAACCAGGTTCAGAGAAGTGACAGTTGAAGAAGCGGTCTACGCTTATAATTACGCGACCGCTGAAGCTGTTCCGCTGGGGCGCTTAGTTTTCCGCTGACAGCGGAACCTTCGTAGGGGCATTTTTGTCCGGTAATTTCATGTGTATAAATAGTTCTTTTTCTCATTTTTGAGGGATCTGATTTTTTGTAGAGCTCGTGAATAGCAACCTTTTTCCTTTTTGAGTAACTTTAGAATAGATTTCACCCTTAATCTTAGATTTTATCTTTGTATTTGACATTTATGGCTTTAATTTCATCTACTCTTTTGATTTCTTCCTTGAATATGAGTAGCTAAACCCATTAGCTAGGGTTTTGACCCAACCCTAATGTGGGTATCTAATGGATCTTCAATTTTAGGGTTTACTTGTTATTGGGTTAGTAATATTTAGCTTGTTTCGTGCTTAATCTATTGAATTAGTGGTTGCAAACACTTATTCATACCTTTTTTGACTAGGGTTGTTCTTGAGAAAGATGACCCAAGTCTAGGTAAAATAGTCTAACAAGGAGTTGGGTTGAATTCAAGATATTGATAGCCCCAATTAAAGGGTAGAACCTAGAGATAGTAATACCCGACTTGAGCCAATTTCAGTTGCTTTGTTGAAACACCCAATTAGGCTTGAGAAAGACAATTCGGGCAAAGTCACCCAAACTACCGAGAGGTATAGGGTGAGTAATTGAGTGTGAGGTTATATCACGAGCTATAACAACAAGTTTATCCTAGATTTTAGATCCCGTTAGATACTCACCTAGGTGTAAGTCGCTTCCCTAGTGCCCTTTATAACTTGAACCCTTACCAAAAGTATTACACTTAGTTTATTCTTAGTAATTCTTAGCTTTATAACTAGTATAGAATCAAACAAACATATGTTTAGAAGAGTAATTAAGAAGAAGATACACAGCTAAATCGGATAGGAACCCAACTGCAATCTTCTAATTCCCTGTGGATTTCGATCCCGATCCTATCGGGTAAAAGCTACATCGACCCCGCCTTGCCATTCTATAGTGGTGTAGGTAGGACTCCGATCAGCGATGCAATCCTCAGTTTTATGACCTCGTTCCTGGTGGAATTTGTAGAGGGCGTTTGACTTCCTGGTGCTTGGGTCGGACCTCATCTTCTGTAGCCGCTTCACTTTTGGACCGAGCTTCTCCAATGCGTAGACTATTTCTGAAAATGAGACTCAAAAATTGTGAGCAGATAGTATATGGGGCATACCTCTCTAGCAACGGTGAGTCCTTGTCCTTGGCCTAAATGGGACTTTTTCGTGACGGGAGGGAGGCATGATGGCGCCTCTGATATATGGTTGATGCCTGTGTCGGTTGGGTCGTGGAACTGCTAGATCCCTTATGATATCTTTTCTTCAGTCTTTTCTGGACTCGGCCTGTACTGAGGTCAACCGTTGGGTTGGTCCATTTAGGTCATCTTCGTCAGCACGGACTTCGTCGCAATAGGCATTGTGTATTTCATCCCAAGAGGTTGGGGGATATTTCATAAGCCGACTCAACAACTTTCTAGTCGCCCTCAAACCGTTTTTGTTCAGCCTATTTTGAAAAGTTGTACAGTCATGACTTCTGATACATTTGGTAAGGTCATCCTTACACGGTTGAATCGAGCGAGAAAGTCCCTCAGTCCTTCTCCAGATGATTGTTTGATGGAAAATATATCATTAACTCTTGCCTCCACCTTTTTAGATCTGGCATGGGCCGTTACAAACTTGTCGCCCATCTCTTCAAATATTTCAATGGAGCGCGCGGGCAGCCGTGAATACCAAGTTAATGCACCCCCGGTGAAGGTTTTGCCAAACTTTTTCAACAGGATGGAGGATACTTGTTCTTTGGCGAGATCGTTGCCTTTTAATGCGGTGACATAGTGAGTCACATGATCCTCAGGGTCGGTCGTACTGTCGTATATTTTTAGGTACGACGCCATTTTGAAGGTTTTGGGTATGGAATGCGGGCGGCTTCATCACTATACGGTTGTTCAACGAACTGACCAGCATCTCTTTTTGGTAAGAGTTTTGGGGCGCCCGGTATTTTGTCTACCCTTTCTTGATGCTCTTTCATTTGGTCTCGAAGCATTTTGTTTTCATTTTCCTTTTCTTCCATCTTCCTCAAAATGGTTATGAGGGTGTTGTCACCTACACTACTAACATTGTGAGTGATATCTGTTATGGGAGGGGGAGGGCCTTGTTGCTCGGTTGTTATTGGTGCAACGCAAGTCCTTGCATTTTCTCTTATCGCCTTTTGGGCGGGCTTATCGAGGATGCTGGTCAACGTATTTGTCAGCCAAGCCTCGAGCATATTCTTCACTATCGGTGGAGCCTCGTCCTCTGTAGACATGGAAGCCCCTTTATCGTGGGACGTTGTGATACTACCATGAGGGAGGGGTGAGCCACTTCGCCTGGGAGAGGCATTTGGCGTTACATCTTCACCCTCCATTTTAGAAACCTCGTTGATGGTGTTTAAGAGGTTGGTGGTGAGATTGGCCACTGCCTTCATCCTTTATTTTCCTTTACTTTCCATGTTAGATCTGTGTGTCCGAGAAAGTAGGGGTTTTGTGTTTTTTTATGCCAGTTATAAATCTAGAAGAAACTAAAAATTTTAGTAGGAAATCTCTACACATAGCGCCAAATTGTTCGACCAAAAAATATAAATCTTTGGTTAGACTAATTAATTTTATGTAATGAGTGATTTAAGCCTGGTTAATGATAATAACTTCAGATCAATAATCGATTTATGTGGATAACGTTGAGCATCATTGAGAGAAGGTTAAATGCAGTGTGCATTTAATGTTTTAAGATCAATAATGGAAGAGGAATATCAAGCAATAAATAATAATAGATGGCACTAAAGTAAATAAGGAGAATGATTCACCCAATATTGAATGATGTGGATGATGTCTCCTTCTGACAATGATGAATTACAGACAAATACAAGAATATCGGTACCTTTCTCGGATCTGATGGAAAAAGTGTAAAATAACCAGCAATCGAATCTCTTCTTAAAAGTAGTGTTTGTATTTATCTCGAGAGAAAGTCTGCTTTATCAGAGAATATTGCCTATCTTACACCTTATCTCTCTTTCTATTTATAAAAGACATACCCTCAATTAACCCTAAAAGTACAAGCACATAGAATATTTTGTTGGACTTTAAGCATTGGGCTTAAAGACTTTAAGCATTGGGCTTAAAAGTCTAAGAATGTGAATTGGGAAATGGTGGGAAATAAAATGGAGGGAAATGAAAATTTGAATCAAGTGAGCTTTTGTCATAAACTTTGTACCACATTGGTGAAAGACAACTACACTTGTATGTATAAATATAGGATCACTTCTTAGAGCTCTTAAAAGGAGTTGAAGAGGATGTATCCTCGCGCCGTCGTCGTCGCTCGCTCGGCTTGGCTTTGGATTTGGATTTGTCAATCGATCGATAAGATTATTTTTGGACAAAGTTTATTTAATTAAATTAAATTTCAGTTAGTTCATTAACGGAATTAACTAAAATCCAAAAACGCTGCCTTTGCTTGTTTTCCTTCCTAAACAGACACTTTTGTTCCTGAACAGACATCACACCTCTTCCAATAGTTGCCTACAAATTCTGAGGCATGGCTTAATTTTCCAGACACTGAAAATCACGAATTCCATTCTGAATACTGCATTCTACTTCGCAGTCTCTCTCTCTCTCAAATTCGTAAGTGTGATCTTGCTCCGTTCTTTGAGTTTGTTGGTATCCTGCAGTTGGTATTGCCACTGTTGCAGGAAGGTTATTCCGTTTCATCCTGGGAGGATTTAATCCATTACCTTGGCAACTTGTGAGGGGGTTAAAATTCCTTAAGGACACACAAGGAAATTGTGGACTCGGAATATTACTTATCGTTTATATATATTTTCTGTTTCTTCTAACAGTTCTTCTGATTTTCTGAGTTTTAACACAGAAGCGATAACATATTTGACCTCATCACTAAACTAGTCATTACTGCCCCTTTCGATATTTGACCTAGGTCATGGTTGACTGCTCGGTTGTGAGTTCCACGGATTACTAGTCGACCTCGGCCGAATCACTTTCTGCAATGTCACTTCGTGTCGAACATTCTTAGGCAGATTTTGACCTATACAGTCTTCCCTTGAGATTTCCCGGGCCAAAGTTGAGTTTTCAACATAAAGTACAATATTTGAGTATACACATATACATGTTAAACTATGCTTCATTTTATTCCAGTTAAATATATATAAATAAATAAAAGTAATCGCATAGCATGATTTGTGTCTTGCTTGACTCATTACAACTATAGATTATATCATCATTCAATGAGTTAGTGGGCTCGCATCTTACATGTCATGTTTTTCAGATATAGGAGCGACAAACTAACTAGAGGCTTGAGATTAGGCATTAGTTAGCTGCTATAGAAAGTCCGAGTTAAATGGAGGTATTATCTATATTTTATTTAAGTATTTGACATTAACAATTGTTTAAAGCATTTTTGAGATACTTTGTGGTTATATAACTGATACTCATTATTGTTGCATACGTTGGAATTGAGTTACGGATCTACGCCTATGTATATAAGTGCGCGTGAATATTAGCGTTTGAACACATTGGTTAAGTGGGCGAACCCATTAAATACTTATTACAATTCTTTATTCTAAGCTGTGACAAAAGTAATAATCGAAAAAACTTAAAGTATGTTATGAAACAATAAAAGAAGAATAACAATATTGCAGAGACAGAGAGAGGAAATTCTTATTGAATTTTGGGATGATATACAATGGGTAAGACCCCTCTATTTATAGGGGGAATGACTTAGCCACAAAGTAGAACTCTCTAAATATAGATATTCACTCTAAATAGAGTTCTATTTATAACACTCCCCCTTGAATATCTATTCAACAAATAATGTGCCTCGTTAAAACCTTAACTAAAATAAAACCCAATGGGAAAAAAATTATACAAAAGGGAAAAGAGTACACACGTTTAGAAATGCGCCTTTTGGTTGCCTCGTTCAAAACCTTGCAAGGAAAACCCAGTGGGACAAAATCTTGTAAAGGAAAAAGAGTGCAACGCGCATTAACTCCCCCTGATGAAAGCATCAATTCACATCCTTGTGCCTTCGCATCCCAATCTTGTGTATTAGCTTCTTGAAGGTTGATATTGGTAGAGATTTTGTGAACAAATCAGCCATATTATCACTTGAACGAATCTGTTGCACACTAATATCANCGGGGTATGCATGTTGCATTGTCTTCATAAAAACCCGTGGGTAGTTTGTCACACTTCAAACCACATTTGTCTCGAATAAGATGTATTATGGACTTCAACCACACACATTCTCGACTTGCTTCATGAATAGCAATTATCTCTGCATTAGATGAAATAGACACGATCGAGTGCTTAGTCGATCGCCAAGATATGGCAGTGCCTCCACAGGTAAACACATAACCTGTTTGAGATCGGGCCTTATGTGGATCAAATAAATACCCAGCATCGGCATAACCAACAAGATCATGACTGCAATTATTGTTATAAAATAAGCCCATATCAGTAGTTCCTTTTAGATACCGTAATATGTGTTTGATTCCATTACAATGTCTTCTTGTAGGAGCAGAGCTAACTGAAAAAATTATGTCAGGCCTTGTAGTGTTGGCAAGATATATTAGTGCACCAATTGCACTAAGATATGACACTTCAGGACCAAATAGCTCTTCATTCTCTTCTCGAAGTCGGAATGGATCCTTATTCACATCAAGTGATCGAACAACCATCAGAGTACTTAATGGATATGCTTCATCCATGTAAAACTGTTTCAGTACCCTTTCTATGTAGGTAGACTGATGCACAAAAACCTCGTTTTCCAAAGGTTCAATTTGCAAACCAAGATATAATTTTGTCTTTCCGAGATCTTTCATCTCGAATTCTTTCTTTAAATAATCAATTGCCTTTTGGAGTTCTATAGGAGTTCCAATAAGGTTTATGTCATCAACATATATGGCAAGTACAATAAATTCCGATGTTGTTTTCCTTATAAAAACACATGGACAAATGGCATAATTTATATAACCTTCCTTTAATAAGTACTCACTAAGACGATTATACCACATACGTCCTGATTGCTTTAGACCATACAAAGATTTTTGCAATTTGATTGAAAATATTTTCCGGGACTTTGAATTATGTGCGTTAGGCATTTAAATCCCTCGGGAATTTTCATGTATATCTCATTATCAAGTGAGACATAAAGGTAGGCGGTAAGCACATCCATTAAATGCATGTCAAGTTTTTCATGGACAGCAAAACTAATGAGATACCGGAACGTTATAGTATCCATGGCAGGCGAATATGTCTCTTCATAATCGACACCAGGCCTTTGTGAAAATTCTTGTGAAACAAGGCGTGCCTTATATCTTTGTACCTCATTTTCTCATTCCTCTTGCGTACAAAAACCCATTTATAGCCAACAGACTTAACACCATTAGGTGTTTGGACTACAGGCCCAACAACTTCACGTTTCGCAAGTAAATTCAACTCTGATTGGATTGCTTCTTGCCATTTTGGCCAATCATGTCTTTGTCGACATTATCCAACAGATTGAGGTTCAATATCCTCACTATATTGCATGATGATAGATGCAACATTATATGCAAAGACATAATCCACCACTATATCCATTCGATTCAAATTTGTCTCAATATAGATTGGATTTATTGATAGTTCTTTATTATCTTGAGTCTCGGGCTCAATGATTTCTTTGTGAATCTCAGAATTTATTAAATCGTGGATTTCTTCCTGAGACTCTTTCGTAGTTTCATTTTGATCATTTATTTTCCTTTTTCTAGGATTTCGATCCTTAGAACCCAATGGTCTGCCACGTTTTAGACATGCTTTTGATTCATTAGTTATGACACTAGAAGATTGTCCAATAGGGACATCGATACGGATTGGAACATTCTCAGCATGGATATATGTTTGTTATCCATTTCAAATCCGTAAATGCGTCTGGCATTTGATTTACTATTCTTTGCAAATGAATAATCTTTTGCACCTCTTTTTCACAAATAGAGGTACGTGGATCAAGATGAGATAATGAAGGATTTTCCCATAAAATTTCCTGTTTGGTTTCACCAATTCTCCCCCTAATTTTGGGAAAAGTGTCTCATTGAATCGACAATCTGCAAATCGAGTAGTGAATAAATCCCCCGTTAATGTTTCAAGATAGCGAATAATGGAGGGTGATTCAAACCCAACATATATTCCTAACCTTCTTTGGGGACCCATTTTGGTGCGATATGGTGGTGCTACAGGCACATATACTGCACATCCAAAAATTCTTAAATGGGATATATTAGGTTCATGACCCAAAACTAATTTCAACGGGGAATATTTATGATAATTTGTCGTTCTGAGACGAACTAGCATTGCTGCATGTAAAATGGTGTTACCCCAAACAGAAGTGGGCAGTCTCGCTTTCATGAGTAACGGTCTTGCTATCAATTGCAGGCGTTTAATTAAGACTCAGCAAGGCCATTTTGAGTGTGAACATGAGCTACAGGATGTTCCATTTTTATCCCAATTGATAAGCAATAATCATTAAATGTTTGAGATGAAAATTCAGCAGCATTATCAAGTCTAATAAACTTAATTGGATTATCGGGGAATTGTGCCCGTAATCGTATTATTTGTGTCATTAATTTTGCAAACGCGAGGTTGCGAGATGACAATAGGCACACGTGAGATCATCTAGAGGATGCATCTATTAAGACCACAAAATATCTGAACGACCCACTAGGTGGGTGAATAGGTCCACAAATGTCCCCTTGTATACGTTCAAAAAATACAGGGGACTCAATCCCAACCTTTGTTGGTGATGGTCTAATAATTAACTTGCCTTGATAACAAGAAGTGCAAGAAAATTTATTATTTAAAAGAATCTTTAAATTCTTTAATGGATGCCCATTTGAGTTTTCTATAATTCGTCTCATCATAATTGATCCAGGATGTCCCAATCGATCATGCCAAAGTACAAATGTATTGGAATTAGTAACTTTTTGGTTTACGGTAGAATGTGCCTCAGTTGCACTAATTCTTTTTTAATACATGCCACAAGATAAAGATGAGAACTTTTCAATAGCCCTCTTTTGGCCATAGACATTCTCGGTAATGATGAAATATTCAAGATTATTCTCATCTATTGTCTCAATATGATATCCATTTCGGCGGATATCTTTACAACTCAACAAGTTTCTTTTGGACTTGGAGGAGAACACTGCATTCTCTATGATAAATATTGTTCCCTTAAGTAGAGTTATAGTAGCTCTTCCAGAGCCTTCAATTAAATTACTACTACCAGAAATTGAGTAACATGTGCCTTACACATACTTAAATGAGATAAATATTTCTTCTCTTTGAATATTGTATGTGTCGTACACGAACCAACTAAGCAAATATTTTTACAATTGAATTTTGGTCCAAATATATTTTATGAAATATTTATATTTGCTTCCCATGATTTGACATACAAAAAAAAATATACGAATCAACTTTAGTACACAAAAACATAGGACAATCACTATGTTAAAAAAAGTTAAGCGTCACAAGTGTTATTTAAAAGAAAAATGACTATAGATATAGAGGGGTAATCGTTTTCACTGTCCAATATACAAATTAAAATACTATAGCGTGAGTGTGTTCGCTTTCATTTGTATAAACCATACTCCTGTGCCAAATCATCTACCTTAAGTCTACTATGCGTTGTTCCAGATTGTCTCCTTTTTCCAATAATAGAAACTTTTTCTCTACTGTTCTAGATACTTGTGATTTACTATTACAAAAATCACCTCCATCTTATTCTAAACACTGAAATGTACCAAAAGGTCAATGACGTTTTAATGTTTGTTTTGTTTTGTTAAAGCTAATCATTTTGAGCTTTTCACTTTAGCCGTCAAAGCCGCATATTTTCTCGTAGATCAACATAAGTAACAAGATTCAAACTCAATAAATTTGAAGGTAAAGTGTCGTAGTGCATCTGTTAGCAAGTAACAAACAAACTAAAACCAACAATTTTATTCAATGAAGTGTTGTACCAATTCTACATACTGATTAATTCTTATTGCAAAACTATCAATCATGTAAAGAAATATGAATACATAATGTTTATTCACTAGCTACGACGATTAGGTAAAAATAAAAATTAAACTACTCAATCATTCTTGACCACTCATCACCGATTAAGTGGTCTATTTTTTCATTAGGGTGCTCAAAGAAATCTGCCACATCCAAGTAGGTGATATTAAAATCATTGTCGGAGACAAAATTGGCTTCATCGCCTTTATTCTTTAGAGATGCTTGATAAAGCTCAACCAAATGTCTTGGTACACGACAAATATTTGCCCAATACCCTTTTCCACCGCAGCGATAACATTCAGTTTCTGAACCATTTGCCTTTGGCTTCTAATATTTTTCTTTTCACTTTTGGTGGTTATTTTTCTTTGGGGGTGATTAACACCAGGAAAATTTCTTCCTTGTCCACGACCATGACTACGACCACGACCACAAATAGGGTTACAGTCTTTTCCATGCTTTGCATAATGGGAATACACATCATCCACTTCAGGCAATGGTGTAGACCCAGTGGTCGATTTTCGTGATTTCTCATGAGCAAGTCATTATTTCGTTCGGCCACAAGGAGAAGAGAAATCAACTCAAAGTACTTCTTGAAACCTTTCTCTCGGTATTGCTGTTGCAAGACCATATTGGAGGCATCAAACGTTGTGAACGTTTTCTCAAGCATATCAGAGTTAGTGATAATATCTCCACAGAGTTTCAATTTAGAAGTAATTCTGAACATTGCAGAATTATATTCAAAAACAGACTTAAAATCTTGGAGCCTCAGATGAGCCCAATCATATCGTGCTTGTGGAAGAGTGATCGACTTTAAGTTGTCATATCTTTCCTGTAAGCCATTCCACAAAACAACTGGATCTTTGACTGTGAGATATTCTATTTTCAACCCTTCATCAAGGTGATGGCGCAAGAAAATCAAGACCTTAGCACAGTCTTGGGTAGATACTTTATTTTTATTTTTAATGGCGTCTCCAATACCCATTGCATCTAAATGGATTTCAGCATCCAACACCCATGTCATATAGTTCTTGCCCGAAATTTCAAGGTCAACGAACTTTCTTTTCATAATGTCAGTCATAATTAAAAGAAAAGGAGAGGAGAAACATTATACCTTAATCTTCTCAAAGAGCTTCTTGAGACGGTAGAGTCTCGTGTTGATAACGTGTTATGAAACAATAAAAGAAGAAGAACAATATTGCAGAGAAAGAGAGAGCGGAAATTCTTATGGAATTTTGGGATGATATATAATGGGGTAAGACCCCGAAAAAAATGACTTAGCCACAAAGTAGAACTCTCTAAAAGATAGACATTCACTCTAAATAGAGTTCTATTTATAACAAAGTAATACATATTTAAGTTTTTTTATACTTCCTTTTTATATATTGTATGTAAGGTGGTTTCCAAGTCAACGACTGAGGCAACTACACAAATAACCATTCTCTGGGATGCTATTTAGAGATTAGTCAATACTCCTTCCATTTCAAATTAGATGGGGTACTTTCTTTTTTAGTATGTTCCAAAATAAATGACACATTTCTAAATTTTAAAATAATTCAACTTTAAATTATTCATTTTACCCATTTTACCTAATAAGAAGTTTTTATAACCACATAAATCTCATGGCCGCATATAACTTTTAGCCCTTAAGCTTTTAAGACCACAAGTTTCAAAAATCTTTTTTCTTCTCTCTTAAATTTCATGTCGAGTCAAACTATCTCATCTAAGTTGAAACAGAGGGTAAGTATTATTCTGGACATTTTTGTCATGAAAATTTTAACTGAAAAACTGAAATTCAGGACGCACCGGCTAATTTCTAAATATCAGCCTTTTAAAGTGGCTACCTGGTGTCATTTCTCGTAAATATTTCACTAAAATGGTTTCAGCTAAGGTGTCAAATGGGCAACTTGGGCTAATTTGAGCGGGTCAAAATGAGCTTAGTCAACAAATGGACGGGAAATTGTCCACCAAAAAGCTACTTAGACTGAGATGAGTTGGATAATGATGGGCTAAAATTTGAGCTCAACATGCACAACTCTTATCAAGTATTTCCTCCATTTCAATTTATGTGAACCTATTTGACTGAGCACAAAGTTTAAGAAAAGAGAGAAGACTTTTGAATTTGTGGTGTAAAATGAGACATATATATTTTGTGTGGCTATAAGTCATTGAATAAAAGTAAATTGGTTCCAAATAAGGAAAGATGTCATTCTTTTTGGCACGGACTAAAAAGGAAATAAATTCACATAAATTGAAATGGAAGGTACATTAATTAATATGTGTTATTTCTTATTAATTGTTTAATTATCAAATATGATTTTTTTTTCTTTTGTTATCGTCATATACAACATATAAAACAAAAATGATTACTCATTGATTAATTTAGGCTAAAATTCATTCCAACTTTAGATGATCTGAGATAACCTAGGTCAAGAAGGATTGAACTCAACAAGGGTAAATGACTGGTCCAACATTGAGCGAGTTGGGCACATTAAATAGGTTTGAGCTCACATTGACACCCCTAGTTTCAGCTTCCTTCATACATGCAAATTCTCAAAATAATGAAGAACCAACCTAAATAGTCGTATGCCTAACCGCTTAAATTAAAATAACCAATGTGTGTGTCTATATATATATATATAATCGTATATAATGAATATATAATTTACGTATATCGGCTAAAGAGATAAATACTTAATACGACTGGTTATTAGCGTAATGATCCCTAAAATAATTTACATACACTAAAAAAAGGAAAAGACTTCTTTTATATAATTCCCTTTTTGAAATGAAATACTAGCTTTTAAAGATACACTATTTGTGGTGTCCCATATATGAGCGTGAAATGTAAAGTTAGAAAGAATAATGTTATACTCCAATGGTCTAAAAATAATAATGGGTCAACTGACCAAAAGAAAAAAAAAAAAAGAAACATCAAGAGGAGTTCTGTATTTGATTAGAAAAGAAGAAAAAAGAAAAAAGGAAAAAAAGAAAAAAAAAAGAAAAAAAAAGGAAGCTCCAAAGGAAGACCAGTTCATCTCAAACCCCAAGCATTGAAAGCACTAAACAAACACACCTCTCTCTATCTCTCTCGAACTCACACAGACTATAACCACACCGATAATTCCCTACAATCTTCTTTCACTCTCAACAGCGAAGAGAAAAAAAAAAGTGCCCTAAATAGAAATCGGAGCAACCGATTGTATCCAAAATCGTTAAAAGGGGTTTATTTTTCACACCCAAAGCTTCAGTCTTTGTGCAGATTTTAATGAAGTAGGTTGGTTTTCTATCTCTATAATTTTCACTTCTTTAATTTTTTACCAAATCCGTATAGTGACCATACCGTTATTCTTTTTTGGGTATCTGAATTTAGACGAACATCTGATTTCTACGTGTTTGACTTGTCTATAAATGGGAAAGGTTCTTGTTGTTTGATCCGATTTTTTTCTATTTATAGTTGAGTAAACAATTGCTTTTGTTATTGATCGTGATATTTATTGAATTGGGTTCACGGTGAATTTTTTTGGGTGTTTATGGAAATTGATAATAGTTTTTTTTTTTTTTTTTGAGTTGAAAGAAATTGGAGAAATTTTGAGGTTGAGATTAAATTCTAAGGCTATAATTTGCTTAGAATAGAGTTGTTGTAAGTTATAGGTTGGTTCTTGATGAATATTTTGGATACTTGTATGGTCTAAATTAACGATTTCTTTTTTGGGGTTTAGAGTGATTGGAGATTTTGTCCCCCATAAACAGAATATTAATGCGTACACATTTTTTTTTTGTTAGGGATTTCTGCAATGCACCGTGTAGCAAGTGCAGGCAACACATCCAATTCGGTTCGGCCTAGAAAGGAGAAGAGGTTGACATATGTTTTGAATGATGCAGATGACACTAAGGTTTGTGATTGTCTGAAAGCTGTCCTTTTTTCTGTCTAAACTACGCTGACTAACTTTTCCGCTGATGTTGATTGTTTCCCTTAGTGTCCTCCGCCCCTGGTTCCCTCACTTTCGTCCTTCTCTTATGCGCATTATGTTTTATTTATCTCTTCTGAATAGCCGGGAAGCTGAACTAAGCAGAGTGGAAATTGTGATTGCTTTGTTTTTGGTTCAAGCAGCACCATGTGGTTGGACAGAAAAGAGAAATTATCTAGTATTAGAATGAAATTGATGTGCATAGAATGAATGAATAAGGAGAATTCATATGCGGACCTAGACAAATTTGAGATGGAAGGTAGTTAACTTTTTTTATTTTCCAAGCGTCAGTTCTAATAAAACATTCCCAAAGTGTTCCGCACTCCCAAAAAGGCCGTTATTCCCTTTTACTGATAATGGTGATATCCAAGTTCGTTCGCGTGCATTTTGATTAATCCACCTATTCTTGCTACTTCCCACTAGCACTATTACTTGGTAACTTTCACTAAGGCTTAGATTGATGTGAAGAATTCACCTGGCATTGCCTCGCCTGTGATTTGAAGCTTGTTCCCAAGGTTGTTACTCCATCTATTCAACTACTAAGGCACCGATGGAGGGCACCCTTACTCCCTGATAACATTGGACGTTCCTTGTTACCTCTCTCTTGGGTGCCTAAGATTTGTATGACATGTCCATGTGCGGGGCCCAAAGATCATAATGATAATCAACCGTTTTTCAGGTGGTAGTTTATTTGAAGCAGCCATAAGCTGCAATTTGCTAAAAATCGGATGTCCTTGATTTGAAAGTTCAACTGAGCAGAGATCAACCAGCAACATAAAGTGTTCATGCCATATCTTCTTTTGCTGCTAGGAGTTGCTCATTTTTTTATACTTCATCTCCTTAATTTTAACACACAGCCAAAGGTACCGATATACATATGCTAAAATGGGAAATGATAAAAACAATATGAGGTGTAGCATTTGGGACTGGCTGCATTTTAGTTGGTGTAGAGATCAGATAAGATGGTGCCTCTTTTACTATACTCGGTTGGGAGTGAATGGTGGATGGTTGTATAGAAGCGTGGGTCAGAAAGAGCTGTAGAAGAGTATATTTGGGTTATTAAAGTTACGATATAAATTCCTTCTCAGAAAAAGAAGTTAAGATATAAATTGAATGGCGAAGAAGTGTGCTAGCTAGAGATGTAATCTCTCTCTCTCTCTCTCTCTCTCTCTCAAGGGCTTAAGGGTGTGGTTGTTTGTACATTGCTTCTACTATTAAAGACAAAAAAAACTGAGAAGGCTTATCTAGTCCAGCTCTGCCTACGTTGATAACCAAATTTTAAGTGGATGCTCAGTGTACCAGTTATACTTTGACTTGTTAAATATCTTGTACGAATGCCTTAGCATGGATTCCTAAATTATACAATGTCACATATTTATTCGTGGAGAGCCGTTACACATCCCAAAAAATAAAAATAAAAATGGAGAGCTGTTACCGATAAAATACCATTCTGTATCAATTTTACCATGTGTTTTGGCGATGTTAAAAATATAAAGTAGTGATTTAAAATATCAATATTAGCTACCAAAATTGTTATCCCTTTCTTTTTCTTTTCTGATGAGTTCATAGCATCAAATAGGTGCACAAAAAAAGTGAAGTACAAGATTTATATACCATGAGTCAACAGGCTCTTAACTTGTTATCCATCCAATGCAAGCTACTATAGCTTGTGCTTTAATTTACAAATCATCTTCCAAGGCCACTGTCCCCTTCTACCCCCTTTAGCCATAAGTACGTTGTAGCATGAATTCTCTGTGAACATCGCATCTTTTCTAGCTTTCTAGTGTAGGGCATACTTTCTCTTACAATTTTATTGTGCTTTTGTCTATAGATCAAACACAGCTTAAGAGAATATGTGATTCAAACAGTATTTTCTTGTCAATTTTATTATCTTAAGTCTTTAATATTACATAAGTACTAAGTTAGAAATAGTAATTTTCCAATCAAGCTTTCTAAAATACATTGACGCCTGCTCTGATGAAGCCTGTATAGTGTGTAACGTTTTAAGTTAGGTATCAAATTGCAAGATCATTCCCATCTACAATTCAAAGCAATGTAGCATTAGCTGACCCTTTCTTCTGTATTAAGCTGAAAAGTTTCTATGCTAACTCAGATTCATTACTGTGATCCCTTTTTACATCTATATCTTTGAAAGGTTGTGCTGTCTCCTCTTCTCTGTCTATCTTTTGTTGTGTGTTATAAAATGTATTGATGTGAAGGATCCATCTCACCTCCTGTCCTGGAAACCAAGAAAGAAATGAACTCCTTGATGTAGTTTGACTTAAATTAATTCAAGTTCTATTACAAGGTGGTTATCGTGAAGATTGTTCATCTTTCTTTCACTACTTTGCAGGTACACTATATTAGTATATATCCATTAAATGCATCAGTTTTGCATGTATACCTTTCATTTTTTGCAGTTCAACAAATTCTGTTCAGTTACTTTGTTTTTCATCTCTGCTAAATGATTTATAACCATTGGTTCATGACAGTTTTCTGTTTACAGCATTGTGCAGGTGTAAATTGTTTGGCTGTATTGAAGTCATCAGCAGCTGATGGATGTGACTACCTATTTACTGGGAGTAGGGATGGCACATTAAAGAGATGGGCGTTGGCTGAAGATGGTGCCACCTGCTCTGCTACATTTGAGTCACATGTCGACTGGGTACTGGCCTGTCTGGCTTGCTAGTTTTATTTCCCTGGGCTCCTGCGGAATTTTAATTGCATCTAGTTTTCAGTATTTATACTCGAGAAGAATATGTGTTCCTCAGATGAGGATCACCAAGTATTAGTTCCTAGCTTCTGCAGTGCTCCATTTTGGTGTGGAATTCAGCAGATTAGATGAGTGAATATCGCAACCTGGTGCACATACCAGGATGTGTTGTTGACTTGTCCCTGAGATGCTTAATTTAATACTTGGTGATGCAACTATATCCTGTTATATCATGTTTATTATGAATATCACAGACGTTGAGTTGTTCTTGGGGCTCATTAATTGTGCAGGTAAATGATGCAGTTCTTACAGGCAGTAACAGATTAGTGTCATGCTCCTCAGACACCACAGTCAAGGTTTTATTTCTCTTTTGAACTTTTTATTATATAAAGTTGTGTACAACTTTTACAGTTTCTATATAAAACTAATTTCGAAATTTCTTTTGCCCTGCAAAATTTATGTGGATCATTAGGTGTGGGATGGCTTATCGGAGGGCTCTTGTATTAAGACGCTCCGTCAGCACTCTGATTATGTCACCAGCCTTGCTTCAGCAGAAAAAAATGTACAATGTTTCTACAAAACCTTTTAGTATTGATTAATCGTTTGATGAATCAAAGTTATGGCCGAATATTTCGGGTTTAATGTGAGTATTTCCCTGTAATTTCTGATTTGCTGTTACCATAATAACAGAGTAATGTTATTGCATCTGCTGGTCTTGGTGGTGAGGTTTTCATATGGGATCTTGAAGCTGCACTTGCTCCGACATCTAAATCAGGTGATGCAACCGAAGAAGATTGTTCAAATGGTGTCAATAGTTCAGGAAGTTCATTGCCCATGACAAGCATCCGTCCTATTAGTTCGAGCAATAACATTTCCTTGCACACCCAGTCTCAAGCATATATTCCTGTGACTGCAAAAGGCCATAAGGAGTCGGTATATGCATTGGCAATGAATGAGAGCGGATCCCTTCTTGTTTCTGGTGGAACTGAGAAGGTATATTTCTGGTTGTTAGGTTAGTTTTTAATCTTTTGGAATGTGCAGTTAGCTTACTACCAAAGCAGCTGTGTGTATGACTGTTCTGATTTTCGTCTAGGTTGTGCGTGTTTGGGACCCAAGAACTGGTTCCAAGACCATGAAGCTAAAAGGTCATACAGATAATATTAGGGCACTACTGATAGATTCTACTGGCAGGTATGTTGGATAAGCGATGCTGTGAAGGCATTTTGACTGCTTTTAGCTCAAGTTGCAATATTCTTTGTTCATCTAAATACCATTGCTTCTAGCTGCAAAAAAGAAGTGGCAAAAGCTAATTTAATTGTGTAGGCATAATAATATATTATGACTCACAAAATCTTAATTGTAAAACAATATACTATGTAAGTTATTATCAAATACATAAAATAAGTGTATAAATAAACTGTGATCTCTCAGGCGGCATTGTTCTGCCTCCCAACATGAAGTTATATTATTGGTCCATGTTCCTCGTAGCTTTAGAGAAGTACGTTTTGTATCCATATCTAGATGTTTTGCTCTTGGGTTAAGTTCCTATACTGGTCGAGGCATCCCTTGTGCCTTCAGAGTATGGGTAGTGCAACCCATTGAATTCTTTTGAATAACGATTTTACTCCATTTTTGTAGGTTCTGCATATCTGGGTCATCTGATTCCATGATTAGGTAAGTATCGATTGTTCCATTACCTAGTTTTCATAGACAACGGCTTCCTTTGCGTGATAGGTGGTTTGGTATTGAATCCTTACATTCTGGCAATTTTATGTTAGTGTAGTAAACAGCTTGGCTATGTTATCTGCATTGTTTTGTGAAAGGAGGTCATACATATTTTTCAAACAATATTTTGTGTTCACACTAGTCTGATTTTCATCTAATTGGAAACTTGACTTACTTTCAATTCTTCAGACTGTGGGATCTAGGTCAGCAGAGATGTGTGCATTCTTATGCTGTGCATATGGATTCTGTATGGTCACTTGCTAGCACTCCGACATTTAGTCATGTTTATAGCGGTGGAAGAGACCTCTCTGTAAGTGAACTTGATACAACTTATCCAATATGGCTCTAGCAAAAAAAATGGTTCTCTCTCTCTCTCCCTCTTATGTATATATGTATCTCTCTCTCTCTATCTCTAGCTCTCTCTACCCGAATTTCTATGCTTTCAGAGCCATTGTTCTCTTTGCTAAATTTTATTTGCACTTGCAGTTATACTTGACAGATTTGGCAACAAGGGAGAGTGTATTGCTCTGCACGAAGGAACACCCTATTTCGCAGTTAGCATTGCATGATGACGGCATTTGGGTGGCCACAACTGATTCATCTGTACATAGGTGGCCTGCTGAAGTGCGTAATCCCCAGAAAGTTTTTCAAAGAGGGGGCTCATTCTTGGCTGGAAACTTGTCCTTTTCCAGGGCGAGGGTTTCTCTAGAAGGATCTACGCCTGTGAGTTTCAACCCCTTTATATCCTTTTCTAATGTTATGGTTAAACATACTTGTAATTGCATTTGCCGGGTTCCAAAATAACTGCTAGTTCTAGATTCCTATTGAGAAAGGATGCATTTTAAAGATGAACATGCTTATGAGAATCGCAAACTGGCTTCTGTTTAACGACTGAGCACATGAAGAATATATTTGGATTTTGAGTTTTTGATGGAGTTTACAAGGGAAGAAATATTTCGCCCTTTTATGTTCTGTTTGCTCTGTGGTCTCCTGGGCTTAACCAAAAATTTCGTCAAATTCAAATGCCTATTGTCTATTGACATGCTAACATAAGTTGCTATATGTAAGACTCTATTCCGGAACTTATTAAAGAGGAGAGTAGTAGGATTTATTATTTTTTTGTGAGCTCTCTATGGATCATTTGTATTTATACGACAAAATCTTTTTTTCTTTTTCTTTTTCTTTTTCTTTTTCTTATGCGACTAAGGAATTGTAGTTGATCCTTGTTTGCTTTAAATTCCAAAGTGTTTGGGGAATAAGCAAGCAATTTATTCCCAAATATTCTTTTCTTTCTTTATTTCTTCACATATTTAAATCTTGAAAAACTGACAGTTGGCCAATAATGTAGGTGCCTGTCAATAAAGAACCATCTCTTAGCATTCCTGGCACTCCAGGAATAGTGCAACACGAGATTTTGAACAACAGAAGACATGTCCTGACTAAGGTAAATTTATCTTGCCTTTTTCCCATGTGGATTCTGACTTATTTTTTTTAATGGGTTAAACTATCTTCGAAATAATATAATTATGTAACCTGATTCTGCATTGTGCTTTTAAAGGATGCTGCTGGTACAGTGAAGTTGTGGGAGATCACTAGAGGTGCTGTGATTCACAACTATGGAGAGGTTAGAATGTAATGTTTCAAGTGATGTGCTAAGTGATAATGGCATGTGTTGAGAATGCTTTTACTTAATTTCCTTTGAGTTATGTTAATTGTCACCTTCTGCCTATACATTTTTTTTGTTGTGTCCTCTTAACTTCCTTTCACCGTGTTTTTTTTTCTTTTTCAAATGTAGGTTTCATTTGAGAAGAAGAAAGAAGAACTTTTTGAGATGGTAAATATATTTGTAGAATTCTCCAACTTTCATATGCAAATTTCCTTCTGATATTGTTTGCCTCTTCAGGTGAGCATCCCTGCGTGGTTCACTGTGGACACTAGGCTTGGAAGCCTGGCTGTACATCTGGATACTCCACAATGCTTTTCTGCTGAGATGTACTCTGCTGACCTTAGCATTCCGGGGAAGCCTGAAGATGACAAGGTATTTAGTGATACGCTTCATCTGAACTTTTGGATATTTCAGATCTTATTTAGCTGCCATTTTCTTTTTGAAATGGTAAGTATTACTAAATATTTATGCAAGAGATGAACTAACTTTTGTGTTTGAATTTTTTAATACTTAGGTTAATTTAGCTCGAGAAACTCTTAAAGGGCTGTTGGCTCATTGGTTAACCAAACGAAAGCAGAGATTTGGATCTCAAGCTTCAGCCAATGGTGAAGCCCCACCTGGAAAGGATGTACCTACAAGGAATTTGACTGCATCAAGAGTTGAAGTAGACGGTAATGCAGACAATGATTCTGCTGTATATCCCCCCTTCGAATTTTCAGCAGCATCCCCTCCATCAATTATTACAGAGGGCTCTCAAAGTGGTCCATGGAGGAAAAAGATTACTGATTTAGATGGAATGGAGGATGAGAAGGACGTGCCATGGTGGGTAATGGATTGTGTGATGAACAATCGCTTGCCTCCCAGGGAAAATACCAAGTAATATTTCAATATAACTGTTTTCTAAGTTGTTCACAGTCCTTGGCTTGCATATTGATATTATATAGTAGCATTTTTTTACAACTAAAAGGAAGTCTTTCTGGAGGGAAGTTACATCTCCATTAACCCTCTGAGTTACAGCAATACTTGAAAAACACGTTATGATCTTTCCTTCTTCACGTGCAAAATTACTTTTTCCACTGACCAGTTTTTCCCCTCTTCTCAATGGGTTTGCAGATGTAGCTTCTACTTGCATCCATGTGAGGGTTCTACTGTCCAGATCCTTACCCAAGGAAAGCTGAGTGCACCTCGCATATTAAGAATTCACAAAGTAAGCATCTTTTCCTTGAATCTTCTGGTTTATTCAGTGTTGTGGTGATCTTCAGAGGCCCCTGTTGGCTACTCATGTCACTTGTTATGTTCTGCATACTACACTTGCACATTTTTCTTTTCGTGGTTCTCTTACAAATCTATTGCAAAATAATCTACATTATGTAGAGGACGAACATGACAAAGTTGCACTGATTTGTTTTTCAGGTCATCAACTATGTCGTTGAAAAGATGGTTCTTGACAAACCCGTGGATAATATAAACTCAGATGGAACTGGAGGACAGGTTACACACCCAGCTCTTGGAGGAGATGGCTTATTTCGGACTGGGTTGAAGCCTTGGCAAAAGCTTAAGCCATCTATAGAAATCTTGTGCAATAACCAGGCAAGTTCAGGTTTCTGTCTTCTAGTGTGTGGTATGCTTAACTGGTTAAGAATTAATTTCAAGCACTGTTTTGTTTTTCCATTTCATCTTTTTGTATTTTATGGAAGTTTTGAAGTCATATTTTAGCATTAGGACTGCCAAACAATCTTTGTATATGTTGGAGGATGTGGTAGATAATTGGTCAATTGGTAATATGTAGGCTCTGCTCACTCTGGTTTCTGGTTAATGAACTCCCTTTTGTTCTTTTACCAGGTTTTATCTCCTGATATGAGCTTAGCAACTGTCCGTGCCTATATATGGAAGAAACCTGAAGATCTTGTCCTCAACTACCGGGTGTTGACGAGCAGGTGATAGGATTATCTTTATCAGGTATATTCATCATTTTTTCTTTACCTATTTTGTAAACAACACCCC
>ML337711.1:44633-86544 GCA_005239505.1 Nicotiana paniculata
CCCCCCCCCTTTTTGTTTTTTCCCCCCTTTGGGCGGTTCAATTGCTTCCATCTTTTTTCTTTCGGATGGAGCTATTTTGGTGGGTTGGTTGTGATTTAGAGTTGATTAGTTGTTAAGGGATAGATGAGGAGGAGTTAGTTTGGGGCTTTGATGCCAGACCAAATACTCATGCTATGTGGTGACAAATAACAATCTTAGTCAGGAGCACTGTTCTATATATCTCAAAGATGCAATCATATGTCCTACCTACATTTTACTTTGATCTCCTGTTTGCTAGCTCACATTTGTCTGCTTTTGCTTTGATAGCTTGCTGCATTGACTAAACTATTGAGAACTTATCTTTTCCTTGCAAATGGACATTGTTATATTCTTCCTGCTTCCCTTCAAATTGAAAATAATAAAAAACCCTGCCTTGGACTTTCAAAGGATCTGCTAACCAATTCTCTCTATCCCTCAATCTTCTGATTATTGGCTAGTTGATTACTGTTATCAGGTAATCCTTGCTTCTACTTGTATTACAGCATATTCCTTGTTTCCCTGTGTCCGTCCCTTTACCAAAACGTAAAACCTAGTAAACTGGAGAACTCTTTGGTTTCCAAAACTTGTTTTTGCTTATTGGTGCTGGTTGTAAAATTAGGAAAAGTTGGATTCTTCCACGGTCGTTACAGCATATAATGTAGTTTTGGGGTATAGGTGCCATGATATTCTTTTATTTTTAGATGATATGAATAAGTGTTTTCTAAAGGCAAACCACAACTATCAAATGTTTTCTGGTTTTTATTCATATACAGAGGAAGGCATGCTTGAGCAAATCATATACAAAGGTTTAGCATTCAACTGGCTGCCGGCTGCTGTCATGATTTATTGCTTTCTTGTAGATCTGGGATTCAAGTGGTTGGATTAATTAGGAAAATTCACACGAGGACCACTTTGCTGTTTGCACGTCGTTAAGGTGGTAATTATTATTGAATTTTGGTTTTTGCTGCTTTTAGAAAAAATAGAAAGCTTGCATTTGCTGAAGGAAGGATTTTTGGTTTTGAGGGTACATGAGACTGAATTCTCAATAGAAAGAGCTCATGACAATGTCGGGAGCCTGTAGATTTATATACATGAGGCTATAATGCAAATGCAAGGGTTTGGATGTTTGGATTGTCTTCCAACAACCTCACCGTAGGGAAGGTGAATAATCTCCGGAAGTAAAATTTACCTCTTCTGACCGAACTAATTTATGTATTTACTTTCTTTCGTGTTTCATTTACGTTGTAAATCTTCTTTGTTATTAGTATTCTCAGTTTTAGCGAGGAAGATTTGGTGATAGGCATTTACATAGCAAAGCGAATTGTTTTACATCATCCTAGCCAGTTCTTCCTGACGTTGCTATGGTGTCGCTCTGCATTTCAGACAAGACATGGTTAAGTTATGTGCTTCTGTATTTAGAACTATATCTTTTAATCATTCAAGTTTTGAATGAAATATTCTGGAAATAATGATGGAAAATAGAAGTGCAATCCTAAAAAAGATAATGGTGTTTGGGATCCGAATGCATTCAAGACAAACTTGGATTATAAGGTTCTTTGCACTCTGTATATCCTCTGTGAGGCATGGGCGTGGTGTAAAGAAATACCGTAGAAGTTTTCATTGCCACAATGCTAAAAGTTACAGCATCTCCGAATTTTACACTATGTACTAAAGGTTCAATGAAGTATCTTATTAATTTCTTTTTCTTTTTTTTTCCGTTAATGATTCTACGAAAGAACTTGACTAATATTGTTTAAGAGCACAAGATTAACAATTAAGTTAATGCACCATCTTTTAATGATTTTCTCATGATTTTACTTGTATCATAGATTTTCAAGACGTTATTTGGAGTATAATAATTTGATGAAACACAAACAGAGAATATGATATGGATTATTTAACGAAGAGCTTCCTTTGATATGATGTGAGCAAAACGATGGTATGTGGGATAAAGTGGTATAGGAATTGAGATTAAATTTATCTCATGTTTGGTTGTACGGATTTGCTAATCCCGGGATAATTTTATACCACAATTTTGGATCATACAATACCATCTCATAGGTGGGATAACCAATATAAGATTCAAAAATGACCATGTAATCCTGTTAAGACCTTTCCTTTTTCACTGTTTTTGAACCGATGAAATCTGTTTGTTTTTTCATTATAGTCGTCCTATTAAATTCGAATTGAACTTCATTAACAATAACAATACAACGAATTAACAGAGAATATGATATGGATTATTTGGAACCGTCAAAAACACAAGCAATGAAACAATAATAAAGTAGTGATCCAATCTTTTGTTTCTAGAATATTACAAGACAAGGGAGCTTCTATTCTCTTTTGGTTTTGTTGATATCCCCATCTTTAATTTTTGAAAATCTAAGTCTCTAAAATAACTAAGGTTCAAATTTGAAACAAATGATTTGTTCAAGTTTATTTAGTTCCAAACCAAATACAAGTTTGGGATTATGCACGGTATATTCCATTTTTAATCCAACGAACCAAATAAAGCATTGGTACTAAATAAATCAGGGATTATTAATCCCAGGATTATATAATCTCGGGATAACTCTGTCCGCGAACCAAACGATCCCTATAGAGTTAGAATAAGGTTCTCAATAATTCCTTTTGCTGTTGAGACACTTTTTTTTTCCTTCCATCAAACAAAAAAATTTGGGAGAATCTATCTTCTATATAGAATAGGAGAAGCAAAAGCACTACATTAAGACAAGTGTCTTAACCACAAAATGCAAAGTGGCAATGTTAAGACAAATTAAACTACTTTTCTAACTAATTTTTTTTTAATTTTAAATTTTGAATTAATTAGTTGTGTACTTGAATTAATAAATATAGATATCTTATAATTATCTATAAAAGACGAAAATACAAAAAAAAATTATTCTACTTATTCAAATTGGGGAATAGTTCAAGTTGGAGTTTTAAAATTATTTTACAATAAATAAACAAAAATAACAAAAAGTATAAAACTATCAATTCACATTGGAGAGTAATTTCTTCCTAATATAGTAATAGTAGTAGTAGTAGTAGTAGTAGTAGTAGTAGTAGTAGTAGTAGTAGTAGTAGTAGTAGTGTGTGTATGTGTGTGTATACATAATAGGAGTAGTTATTACACTAAATTGGTAATTTATTAATAATTCATATGTCAATTTAACAATATTAAATATCTATCTATATAGAATAGGAAAAGCAAAAGCACAAGACAAGTGTCTTAACCACAAAAGGCAAAGTGGTAATGTTAAGACAAATTAAACTACTTTTCTAACTAATTTCTTTTTGAATTTTAAATTTTGAATTAATTAGTTGTGTACTTGAATTAATAAATATAGATATCTTATAATTATCTATAACAAACGAAAATACAGAAAAAAAATTATTCTGCTTATTCAAATTGGGGAATAGTTCAAGTTGAAGTTTTAAAATTATTTTACAATAAATAAACAAAAATAACAAAAGTATAAAACTATCAATTCAAATTGGAGAGTATTTTCTTCCCAATATAATAATAGTAGTAGTAGTAGTAGTGTGTGTATGTGTGTGTGTATATATATATAGGAGTAGTTATTACACTAAATTGTAATTTATTAAGAATTCATATGTCAATTTAACAATATTAAGTAATGGATAATACAATTAAAAATTATTTTATAATAAAAAAATAACATAAAATAAAAAACTACCCAATTCATACAATTAGATAACCAAGGAACAAATATATATATATATAATATAAAAATATAACACGTATAAAAATCTTCTATTTTCTCTATAGAATAGGAGAAGCAAAAGCCGTACATGAAGATAAGTGTCTTAAACAAAAAGTCAAGTGGCATTATTAAGACAAAATAAACTACTTTTCTCACTCATTTTTTTTTTGAACATTAAATTTTTGAATACTTTAGTCACTTTCATTATCAAATAAGCTTTTCCTTCGTATACTTTACTTACCTCGACCTAATTGACTACGCTAACTAAATCATTTTGTATATTGTTTAAGTAAGGTATATGAAGGAAAAGCCTTACTTACCTTTGTATCCCTTAATTAAAATGATATTATTTAAATTTTCAGTAAATATAAAATGAGAAAACTAATCATATTATAATAGAAATAAATGTATGAAAAGAAGCGGATAAATATAATTTTATAATATTATATTTTGAATTAATTAATAAAGAAAATATAAATAAATAATACTCAAGAAAATTATTGATAAATTTAGACAATTGAAAATTTTTAAACAGTATAATATAAGTATAAAAATATATATTTCCAGAATAAGAAAATATATACATTTGTTCTACTAGAAGAGAAGTAATACAAAAATATTAAGCCAAACGAAAAATTAATAAAAAATTACATTACTAAATGTATAGTACTAAGTTCTTGCTAATTTAATAAAAAATAAATAATTTATTTGATTACTATAATGTTGTATTCTTTGATTTTGTATAGATTTTATTATATTTATGTATACTATATTAAATAATAAAATATTATAACTATTATTTATTAAAATATTATTATATATTATATCATAATTTTATAAGATTAATATTGTCCGCACATTGCGCGTTTTCTAACACTATTTACATATAAATACAACTCACAAACATACATCGCAACTAAGTGGCCTATATTTAACTTTGCAAAGCTTTAGCCTAAAAATAATAGGCTATTCAACGTTCAACTCCCCATAGGTTCTCGAAATTACTATTCAATATTTTTAAATAAATGCTCAAGCTTTTAATCCAATTTTTGAATCTATAATTATAACTCAAATATTAGTTCAACAAACCAAATATATTTGGGTGGTAAAAGATTAGATTTTTGGGATAATCCACCATTGTTGAACACACTTAAATAAGTGAGTTTAAATTTCGAATATGATTTTGCTAGAAATTTGAGGTGGATGTTGTTTAGACTTGTTAGGAACAGTATAAGGAGGTTGTATACAAAATTTGAAATCATTTAGTAAAGATTTAGACTGGTCCACCATCGTTGAACAAACTTAAATAAGTTTATTTAAATTTCGAATCTGGTTTTGTGAGAAATTTGGAGTGACTGTCATTTAGACTTGTTAGAAATAGTAGAGGTTGTATACAAATTTTGAAGTCATTTAATGGAGATTAGGAATGGGTTTAAACAAAAATAACAACTGAAAATCATGGAAGAAGTTCGTATATAGGAGATTAGGAGTTAGTACAAAGGTGTATGAAAGGTATTTATATACAAATATACACTATTATATAATACTATACATCATTATACAAAAATTGACTTCGTCTTCTTCCTAACGTCTTTTCTGAAACATAACTCAAATCTACTCCAAATCATTTAAAATTTTAATTTCGAACCCCTTTTGATATTTTCAATTAATTGGAACAACACCCAATCCAAACAACTAACAAACTTAAAACTTAGCTATGTAGCCCAAAAGATAATAGGCCAATGTTTTAAGCAAATTAACTTTTTTCACATAATCAAATGCTATTTTCACACAAGAGTAGCAGAAAATGCAACGCATAAGCTCCAAACAACTAAATCGGGTAGCTTCCAATAATTTCTTCTTAAATAATGTACACAATGGGCTATGCCGGATAAAGATTTGAAATATGGGCCAATTTGTGTTATGTGGTCCGACGAAGTGATTCTAAGTGTAATTATTCCAAAGCATTTCAATTGTCCAGTTCAGAAATGACATAGAACTTTTAAAATGCAAAGATGGAGAAGCTGAATCTGGCAACATCAGTTGAAATTCACTGCACTACAGACCAACACAAAATAGTAGGAGGTAATAAAGAGTATTTTCATGTACTTTGGCACCTATTTACACGATGCTAACAAGAATCTCGAGTTCTGCCCCTGTAAATTCTTTTCCTTTGATCTGTTGTTTCCGTCACTGATCTTTCAAAACTTTGGCGAGAGCATCAAAAACACCCTGTAAAGTAACATCCTCCACAATGAGGACCTTATCCCTGGATTTCGACCCAGAACCTATAGAAACTTGTCTTCTTTTGACCCCAACAACGGAGCTTATATAATCGATTAGGGCAGCATTAGCTTCACCATCTTTAGCAGGTGCGTCAATTTGGACACCAACTGCATCGTCATCCAAGTCAGTGACGGTCGCAATTTTGGACCCTGGCTTCGCGTGGATCGTGATGGCGACGGACGACGGAGGAATGGCGCGGATGCACGCCGGAATTTTGGGAGTTGAAACAGCCGGCTGAGTTAACTCGGCTGAGTTGCTTTTACCTTTGCTTTTCTTCGAGGGAGGCATCTCTAATCTAACCTGTGAGAGATTTTAATTATCAGAGCCGGGGAATTTCAGTAAGTTTATTAAGGATTTAACAGAAAAATAATATTTTAGAAAGAAAAAAAAGGCAATCATTAAATACTAAAAAGCTAGACCTAGTCATCAGGTTGGACAATAATGGGCCTCACTCATGACCCAATTTGATCCAAGCAGACCCAAGCCCATGCAGTATAAGAGAAGAGGTAAAGGAAATGAAAAGGACACCATGTAGCCACTTTTAAGCATGCTGTTTAAAATATATCCACAATTTGCAATATATTTATAGATTCGCTAATATTGCTCAAACTTCAAGACACGACGTCCTAGATTTTAAACTTCAAAGTTCAAACTTCAGGACATCGTGCCCTAAAGTTCAAACTTCAGGACATCATGTCCTAAAATTTGAAAATTGTGTCCAAAAGTTCAAATCTTATGTCCTGAATTATAAACTAGTAGTTCAGAAATCTAGGATACTCAGTCTTGAATTTCAAATAAGCACCTCAAAATTTTAGGATACTAAGGGTGTGTTCTGTATTTTCGAAAAATATTTTTCAATTTTCCCATGTTTGATTGGTTAAGATGCTTTGGAAAACATTTTCCTCGTTAACTCATTTCCAAGCTTCCCCTATTCCCCATCCCAACAACGCCTACCAACCCACCCTCACACCTCCACCCCCACCCCCACCCCCAAATCCACCCACCCCAACCCCAACCCACCCCCACTCCCAACCAACTGCACTCCGAGGCGAATCCAGGATTTAAATCTTATGGGTTTAACTTTTATGAGTTTTAGTATTGAATTCATTATACTTTTAAAGTTATGGATTCATGTCTACTATTTTTGCAATTTTAATAAATTTTTACATATAGATTTTTATTCTGGGTCAAAAGTTATGGGTTCAGTTGAACCCGTCTCCAAAACGCTACATCCACCTCTACCCCCACCCTCACCTTAAATACAAATGTTATTAATAGTACTTTCTTTTCTAGTATTATTTTTTATTTCAACAAATGAGTATTTTCTTTTCACGGTATATATATATATATATATATATTTTTTTTTTTTTTTAAAGTACTTTTTTTTCATGAGATAGAAGAAATATTTTTTTTTATTTCAACAAAATAATGTAGTAAAAAATATTTTTTTTTATTGCAACAAAAAGAGTATTTTCCGGAAAAAAGTGTTCATCCATCAACCAAACAAACGGAAATAAGTGATAGACCCCACTCATTTTCCATGAAAATATTTTTTAGGAAGACATTTGCCATGGAAAATATTTTCCTTCATAGCAAACACACTCTAAGTCCTGAATTTTCAAATTTAAGATACTTTATTCTGAAGTTTAGATAAATTAATTAATCTTTAAATACATTATAAATTATGAATATATTTTAAATAGCAGACTTAAAAGTGGCTATTGCTGCACTTCCCTCGAAAAGGAAAATGAATTATTTGGGAAAGGGGAAATGGAATTTTGAGGTATTTATGTTTTTCTTTTGGGGGTGAAGGTAATTAGGCTTTTCAGGGGTTTTCTCATTTCTGTAATGTAATTAAGGTCGTTGTTCACTCTACCCACAATATATGAGTTCTGATTTTGTATTTTCACAGAACTCTACTGAATGGGATAATTGTTTACTCCAAATAAGTTAATACACATGATTGATATGACTTTTGGTTTTGAAACAAGTTATGGATGGATGAAGAAAAATAGTCTAGTTTAGAAACATATTATATACGGATTATAACAGCATATTAATACTACAGTGTTAGTAATAAAGCTGTTTTATTTTCCGTTCTATAAAATTTAGGTGGGAATAAAAGTAATTTTATGCAGTATTTGTCAACATCACTAACCAAATATCATCACTTCAGATTGGGATGTACTTAACTTTGTCAAACAAGAACACTAATGTAATGATTATTTTTATTTATTATTGCTCAATAATGACAGCAAATCTGGAGAAGAACAATGTTAATTTTATTCTTTATTGCTCAACAATGACAGCGAATCTAGAAAAGATTAATATCCACTTAAATGAGACGTCACATAGAAAAAAGTCTTTACGAAAAAAAATTTTCTACTCAAATGGATGAATTTCACATATCAAAGTATTTGAAGAGAAAAGTACAAATTTTCCTATTTTGAATATGATTAAGAATTTATTAATTAGTTAAAATTTTATTTCGAAGGAAAAGGAAAGAGAAGAAAAGAAAAGAGGAAGGAGGAAAGTTTTTAGGTACTTTGCAAATTATAGAATCTGCCACCAAATTCTCCACCAACAGGCACCATCAAACATCGATTCTCCATTCTCTGAAAAAGTTGTAGTAGCATTTTTTACCATTAAAATTTCTCATTAATGGAGTGTATTTCCCATAAAAAGCCACACATGGGTTCTTCTGATTTGGTAAGTAAACACCCAATCTCACCTTCATTTACAATTTTTTAACTGTTTATGAACAGTGCATGTTCTTTTGTTATCTCGAAAAATCTCCAAGAATTTTGTAAAATATTGAAATTGGATGGTATGTGTCAATAGTTCAAGTAAGGCCACATGTAAAAGTTGTAGTTTCGTCAGACCCCACTTGCCTTATTTTACTATATCTCTCTGCACCTTCCACTTTCACTTCTCACTGAGGGGGTTAATTTGTCTGTTCTGGATTAGCTATGAAGTACTAGAGGTGAATTCATTGCTTTTTTTTTGTGTGTGTATTTATTGTAATAGACCTTTTTTTAAGATGAGATTCTAACAAAAGTTTGTGTCTTTAAGCTTCTTTGATTGGTCTGTTAGTTCAGATTTCATTTGATTAGAGGAGTCTTGAGTTTTCAAAGTTTGTTTGTTTTTGCAAATTAGGTGTTCATTTCTGGCTTTTTTCACTTTCACCAGCTATAGTTGTCATTCCTTTTGATGGCAGTGGTGGACAAAACGTGTTAAATTCGCTTTCTAGTGTTATTTTCATAAACATATAGGGAGCGAGAGAGAGGGCCTATATTTTGTAGCCTATTCAGTACTTGTTCAAAAGTTTGAACTTTGCATTTTGTGGCCATTGGTTGCAGAAACCATGGCTTCTCTTCTGCGAAATTTCTGGGCAACCCCTCGTTTTGCTCTTAACCAAGACTATAAGCCTCAGTATATAGCTCAAATCAGATGTTTAGCTGGCAGAGACTCCACATTATTGTCTTCAGATACTGTTAGAGTTAATGGTGTATCTTCTATTGAGGAAAAGGAGAAAGTTATCCCAATAGATGATGTGGAAAATGGTCATCTGACTTCAAGTATTAAGGAGAAGAGCAAGGAGGATATTCAAGACAAGTTGGAACCCCTTTGGGATGACGGATATGGAACTCAAACTGTGAAGGATTTTCTTGAGATAGGATTGGACATTATTAAGTCCGATGGAGGTCCTCCACGGTGGTTTACTCCCATATCAGCTGGCCCTCCTTTGAAAGACTCTCCTCTCCTTCTTTTTCTGCCTGGTAATCTTCAAAATGAAAAGAAAAATAATGATTGAACAGAGCTTTTGTTATAATTTAGTGGTAGAGATAGGGGAATTAATATAGTATGGTAGTCGTAAAATTTGAGGAAAAGCCTTTGAATCAATCAGATGTAGCAGTTCATTTCAGCAAGTCATGCATGCCATTTCTAGGATACAGTTTTTATTGTTGAATTTGTGGAGGGTTTTCCTTTGCATTTTTAGATGGAGCAATACATTTCAGCAAGCCATGCATGCTGTTCCTAGGATACAGTTTTTATTGTTGAATTTGAATGACTAACTAGAACGCTATTCGAATGTACAGGAATGGATGGCACTGGGTTGGGTCTTGTTTTACATGAGAAGGCTCTTGGGAAGTAAGTACCACACAATCTTCTATAACATGTAATAATATTCGTCTGTTCTGGTATTGTTCTTTCCCTATTGATGCCGAGGCAGCAATCAGTCAGCTTCGTGATTCCACAAGTGTATGATACTGTAACTTGCTTGTTGCAGAGTTTTTCAGGTTTGGTGCTTGCATATTCCTGTGTATGATAGAACACCATTTGACGGTATAGTATTTTTTCTTTCTTCTCTTTATTTAGTGCTTTGTGCATATGTTGGTTGGTTCGATTAAGAAGCCTTCTATTCTGGATTTATGTTTATATTTTCAACAAGTATCAATTTTAGAAGCTTTACTGTACAAAATCACCAAGCAAGTTAAATCAATATCATAGGTTCCTGCATTTGCAATGATTGATAGAAAGAATTTGGGTGACTACTTGAAGAAGGCACATTGGAGGCTGATGGAAGGAAATCAATATAGAAGGCAGTAGTTTGACATTATGTATGTCTCTCCAATTATCTCACACGTGTCTCTCTTTTAAATGATCGAATTAAGAACCAAATACTTAATCACATGCTTAGGGAATAAAATTGGCAGAGAGAAGAAATTGTAGTTTTATGTTTTCTTGCTTTCTACTTCTTTTTCTTTTCCATATAGTTGTCCTTTGTATGGTTAACCGCCAGCCAAAAGCTTTAAGAACTGGAATTATGAATGATGCTTCTTTTGTGGGTTCAGTTATTGAGAGTTTGGCTCTTACTGTTTGCAATTTTGGAGATCAGCTATGATCTCAGAATGATTTCTTTGACATATGTTGATTTTATCTGAATGTGTTTTGGTTTTGTTTCATCTGTAAGTGAGATTTATCACAGCTGGAAAAGAATATAGTTTATGATTATATTCTATTTGCTTAAATCGTATAGAGCTGGTGGAATATGTCGAGGAAACTGTGAGGATGAGGCATGCTTCATCTCCAAACAAGCCTATTTATTTAGTTGGAGATTCATTTGGAGGGTGCTTGGCTCTTGCTGTTGCTGCTCGTAACCCTAAGATTGACCTTGTTCTAATATTAGCTAATCCAGGTAAGCTATCAGAAAGAGAGCAACTTCTTACTGTAACTCCTTATGGCATGCGTTAATAATCCTTATCTAATTATCAAATTCTGTATCTTTCAGCAACTTCATTTGGCAGGATGCCTCTCCAACCTCTGCTTCCTCTTCTAGAGTCTTTGCCTGATGAATTTCATGTGACAGTCCCTTATCTTCTGAGCTTTATTATGGGTATTAGTCAATCTCTTCCCCAGAATATAATCGTCTCTAACTTCCAAGTTTAGTCTTGGTGCATTTATTGAAATGTTTCTTTGATTTCTGATCTTAACAAGATGTGTTTCCATTCTTGTAATTTTAACCATTGCGTGTTAATTGATGGTCGTCATTTTCCTCTTTAGCTGAATAATATTTCAAGTGTTCATAGTGTTGATATTTCTTCTACTAGAAACTTGTACCACACATAAATCTTGATTATACCTTGGAGTAATCTCGGAACTTTATGAGACATCAATCCAAAATTGAGTTGCTTATGCATTCTTAGTTCTTGTTGATTTTTTCCTGTTCGAAAATTGTGTTGAAGAGGATATATTTCTTATAAAACCCTTTATTTCGTCCTTTTTCCCTTTTACATTGATGAACAATGTGCAGTTGCAACTGGCAAGTTCTTCATATTGTCGACAAAATAATGTGCCATTTCTGCATCAGGTGATCCATTGAAGATGGCGATGGTTAACATTGATTCCGTGCTTCCTCCTAGACAAATTATTCAGCATCTCTCTGACAACCTCACTGCTTTCCTGGCCCACCTTTCTGTAAGTTCTGCTTGAACTACTTTGATTCTTCCTGGATTTAGGTTTCTCTATTGCTAAAGGAAGACTTATGTATAGACTGGTTTTAGCAAGTGCTAGTTTCAGTTTCTTCACATGTTGATAATAACTATGATATTAACCAAAATGATAGTTCTGTCACAGCTTGGATCAAATTAAAACTGAACTCCTTGTATGAGTGACAGAACTTTTCATGTTTAATTACTCTAGAAATTATACTAATAGGGTAGAAAAGGGAAGAAAAGAGAAAGCCACAATTGGAAGTAGCAGAAGAGGAAGATGCGCAACTAGAAGAAGAAGAACGGCCATTGTTTAAAGAAGAAAAATAAGAAGATAGATGCTTCTGTTTGGTCATTCAAATGATTTGAAGTTCCATGTCATTTTTCTCCGCTACGAAATTGTTTAGGGATTCATGTTACAGTAATTGTATCCCTTCCCTTTCTTCAGGGTGTGGCTGATATTATACCAAAGGAAACTCTTCTCTGGAAGTTGAAGCTTCTTAGATCTGCTTCATCTTATTCAAATTCCCGTCTCCATGCTGTTAACGCTGAAGTACTTGTGCTTGCTAGGTCTGATCTCTGTTCTCTTTATGTTGTTGTGACTGAAGTTTTTTGTGCGGGTATGTAGGTTAAAGCGTTTTGCTCAATTCTGAATATTGGTACACTAGGCCTTGTAGTTATGCCTCATAGGCCTTTTCTAGACCAATTATCGAAAGAATTAGTTTATGTTTCTTCACCTTTTCTCTTTTGGTTTTTATTTTTATTTTTTTGTGCTATCTCTTTTTGTTGGATCATCTCGTAGAGTACGAAGCATATAAGTAGTCTTTGGAGCAAAACATTTAATTCAAATATATCACTACAGCGAAGGTGAAGTTCATGGGTAGAGTCTGTTTTGGAATAGTTATCATTTGCTTTATGAAATTGCAATAATCAATATCATTGTTTTTGTCTGGGATAATAACTCATGCAAAACTAAAGGTGAGAAATACTCTCTCTGCTTAGGCTTTCATCAGTTGTTATACTTTAGGGGTCATACTAGTTTTTTTGATAAGGTAAAAGTTATACTTTAGGGGTCATAATAGTTAATAAGCATCAATTTTCTTTTACCATAATAATCATCACTTTCGGTTCCACTAAATTCTTTAACCTTTCTTAGTTGATGTTCTGAAAAATGAAAAAAATCTCATGGAACCAAATTGATGTATATCCTTACGAGCATACTTCTGCCTTATGAGGGAAAATTGCTAATAATGCTAATATCTTCTGTAGGATTTTCTCTCTGTATTCGATGCATGCATGAGCTTGAATTTATTTGCCTATGGATAAACATTTTTAAACAAGAAGTGATGTAACTGAATTGTAATGTATAGTGGCAAGGACAACATGCTTCCAAGTGCAAATGAAGCTCAGAGGCTAGCAAGTTCATTAAGATACTGCAAAGTACGCTACTTCAAAGACAATGGACATTCTATTTTATTGGTAAGTGAGGAGTTCTTCCCTTTTTGGGATCTTATCATGCTTCTTCCTTTAAAAAAAATAAAACTAACTGCTTTCTTTCAGGAGTTACTGTCCTTACTATATTTGTGGTAACTTTAAAGTTTAATCAGACGGTAGCTGTAGGGAGCCTCGATAACTTATCATTATTTTTAAATTTAAGTTTCATATTGATTTAATTCCCAATTGTTTTTCTTGTTTCTCTAGGTGCCCCAGAAATAGATATTAAGATAACACTTAACTCTTACTTTAATTTACTGATCCAAAATAAGCTGTCACTTGCCACTTGCACTTATTAGTTTTCGAAGTTAGAACAATTGGATAATTTATAAGTTTTCTATAAGTACAAGCCCGTCTGGACCTTTTAGATTTTTTTTCCACAAGTGGTGTTCAGCGTTCAGATAATAATAATAGCATTTGAGCATGCTTAAGATTTTATCAAGTTCGAGCATAAAGTTTGCAGTAAAAATAGCATTAGAAAAATAAAATTGCCACTTCTTATTGTTATTGCTATTGTTATTTTATTGTGCTTTACCTTTTATAACTTGACATACTTTTGCCATACCTTCGTTAAAAAATTAAAACTACAATGGTATCCGATATTCATGCCTGGCGAGGGTTAATAAGTCAGTGCCTATTCCTTCTCCATTTCAATTTAGTGTACATCCCCCTCAATGCCTGAGTGTAGTCAATGGAAAATCCTATTTTTTTTGTCAAATGCAGATGTAATTTTTATGTTCTTTTCCCCTTTCTGTTTTAGATTTTTAAAATAGTCTGAAATCTGCAGTAGAAAATCTAATAAAAGGACAGAAAGTTAGAGCTTGTTTTTGGATTCTTATGGTTTTTGGTGAGTCTGGTGACTGGTAGTTGTATTCCTGTAACATGACCTTATGCTATGTGGATGGATTCTGTGGCAGTTGGTTGACTGCAGTTTTAATTGTGCAGGAAGATGGTATTAATCTGCTATCCATCATCAAAGGTACTAGTAAATATCGTCATTCAAAAAGGCATGATTATGTCATGGATTTTCTGCCTCCTAGTATGTCAGAGTTCAAGAAAGCAGTCCAGGACTTCAGGTAATTTGACTATTTATCCATAAGGTGCATCAGGCAAATACTTGGTTATTCCTTTTTCTATTTTTCCCAGTAGTTCTTTTTTGTTTCTCATTGTTCTTTTTCCCCCTTGTTTGCATGATCTTTTCTTCCCCTGTGCGGTCTGTAGTAGAATACATATGTTTGTGTAGTCGAGCATATGTGATACAAATGAGGGCTGATTTGAACTACAGCTTAACATTAATTTAAATTATATGACTAATTGTGAACCACACCTACTTTGACAAAATATTCAAGTAACCTCTATTTGTTACCCTTTGTCGATAAAGACGTGGAGAAGCAAATATATATATTTAACAATCTGTGATGAATTCCTATGCTGACTTGCCTTTAGAACAATAAAATAGTCACTGCTTAACAAAGTTCCACAATGCAAGATCAGACTTTGGTCGACTGCGATTTGTGTAAGGTCATTAATCTTCAAGGGGAAAAGGCGATAGTAAATCCCTGCTGCAATATAAGGAAGCTTGAGTCAATTTGAATCTAGTGATTGGCCAAAGTGTTCACTGATAGACCATCATTGAATGTCCACGCGGTAGACAAATTACTTGAATAAGTGATTGGAGGAAGGGGTGATTGAACTAGTTGAAACAACCAGGGGAATGATGCTAATTTGTCATCCTTCTCTTTTGAACTTTTTTTCTTCTAAAAACTTCTCTTTTGAACTTGTTTCTTGGAATTAAGGTTACATTGCTCGAAAAGCTCCATTGACATACTAAAACAGCATGGTAAAAACCAAACAGATAAAGTCCTCCATTTTAACCTATAAAATGTATGTATCTGCAAAAAGCTACCGCCATAGTTAAGCCATTAGTGAGCAGTATCTACATCGATGATTACATGTTTCCACATGTATAAAGCACATATTTGCTTCTTTATGTACGTTCTTCCTCTTTCCCAAGTCTCTCTATCTCCATGTGTATATGTATGTCCATGTGAAGCATATGCATGTCCTACTTGCTTCGATGCAGCAATGAATATCTATTCACTTGAACTTGTTGTAATTTCTTTCAACTATCTCACCTCTGCTCAGTTGACTGTCACTTTGTTCATGTAGCAGTTCCTTGTTGGCACTTGCTGCAGCACTGATAGACATAAATGACTGACATAGCCTTTAGAAGTATTTGAATGATCTTTGGTAATCCTGCCATTTGCACCTTCAGTAATTTTTATATTTTGTTCCCTTTTTTCTCCTCTTCGACATGCTCATGGTTTTGCCATTTTGTTTCATTCTCTACTTGTGACCAAGCTTGTCGATTCCTCCTTGGAGCTTTATTGTTTTGGATGAAATACCTGAAAGTGTTGGGCAAAGTAAATGTGCTTTAGTTATGCAACAGATATATCAAGGATTTTCGCTGAGAACGCTCTATGTGATATAATTTGAAATTTTGCTAATGAGAGAAAGTAACATGTTGATATTTGTTCAGATGTATGATCTTCATTTCGTGCATATTCCATCTTGTTATGTAGTGTATATTCTTTAATTCCTAACAATAATTTTTAATGCAAAAAGGAAAGAATTAACATGGCAAGGGTGTAAAAAGAACACAGTTTCATGTTGACATAAGTTTATTACCTAATCGCCTTTAGAAAATGATAATACATCATGTATAAAGTTTTAACTACAGCCTGCTAGGAGTAAGGGGTGTGATCCCTTGACGAGAGTGCTGAACTGAATTCTGAACCTATAACGTCCATCACTTTGGGATGAAATCTATCATTATGCAAAAGCTCATGCTCCTTTATTTGGTCAAACCTGTAAGAAGGAAATTGAAGTTGGAGCAATTTATTTTCTAGGAAGGTGTTGGGTATAACCGAATTGCATTAGTCTTTCTTTTTTCCTTTAATACGCCAATCAAACTAACAACTTTTCAGCTACCTTTTGATTTATAATGCATGTGTTAATATCTTGCACCTTGCGGCTAATATTATGCAAAATGATATTGCAGATGGTATCTCAATTTTACTGGTTCAGTTATGTTGTCCACAATGGAAAATGGGAAAATTGTAAGAGGTCTAGCAGGGGTCCCATGTGAAGGCCCTGTATTGTTGGTGGGTTATCACATGCTTATGGGTTTAGAAGTAATCCCTCTTGTTGAAGCATATTTGAGGCAGAAGAAAATTTTACTTCGTGGTATAGCACATCCAACATTGTTCACTCAGTTGATTGAGAGTGAAACTAACGAAAGCTCAATTTTTGATGTGCTGAGACTATATGGAGCTACGCCTGTCACTGCCAGCAACTTTTTTAAGTTGCTTGCAACAAAGTCACATGTTCTGCTGTATCCTGGTGGTGCTCGTGAGGCCTTACATCGTAAGGTGCGTCATAATCTTCCTTGGTTAATTCCATCTTCTATATTATTCTTAAATGGGAAGCCTTGTCCTATTGCTGTTCATGCCTTCTCCTACAAGTCTGGTAAATTGTTATGCACTTTTTAAAATCATTCTCGACTCCAGTTCCTTACCTTTTCGCTAGGATGTGAATTACTGGTACTTAATATTGGAATTCTCTGCTCGTAGATGCATTTTCTTCTGTAACTAGAGGAATTTAATGAATAGTGGAGTCATGGGGGAGTATGCCCCTCATATATGCCTAAAAGCATAAAGATGGAATTTTCTTGCAACTAAGGACAGCTACAAACAGAAAAGGACAAAAACTGTTAGCTAAAAGTAAGGCCAGTGTTGAACAGAAAGGCTCACAGAGGAGATTCTTAACACTTTTGCAATTATTCACCTTAGCCAGTTGTCTCCATATGGTGGCAAGCTAATCACTATGATATACACATGTCTAGTTAGTGTGTCTCTTTATAGAACATTTCATAGTTGTTAGATGGTGAAATTGATGCCGGAAAACTACATTTCTGCATGTGTATAAATGTCTCTATATGTGTTATTTAGTTAAAATGCATGATGTGTTAGTTCATGATTCTTATAACTTGGCTGAACTTCCCATCAAGTTAATTAAGAATATAACTGGACATATTGGAAAAGTTTTAGAATTTTAGGTTGTCTGTTACTTCTTGTTAGTTCCATACACTGGAATGTCAAGGGTGTAAAAAGAGGACGTTAATTTAACTGGAAATGAAAAAATTATTTATGATGTCAGTGACATTAATGAGCAATTAAAGCTCATTTTGCGTGTGAATTTGATGAAGACATCTAGCAACGCAAAAATAACAAAGCAGGGCTTTCTTGATGGCGAATAAGAGAAGAGACGTAATGTATCAATTACTTGACGATATGATGAATGCCTGACGCACTTTAGTGCATAATATTTGTTCAATGTGGATATATCTTACTCAAGAATTGAATCTTGAAATATTCTAACTCTATCTTTTTAACTCATAACACTTCACCTCTAACATAACAGCAAGCATCATATATTCTTGAACTTCGACAAAGCTGATCTAGTCATAGTCTCTTATAGTGATATGTTACAACCGGTATTCCCAATAACAAAGTGAGAATAACCCCTCTTTTTTGGGAAACGTTTGCTTCGAAGTGGATTTGGTTTAAATTTTTCTGTGCTTCTTTTTAACTGCTATTCACAAAGATAAGTTGATCTGTTGATGAGAAAGACAGGTGACTGGCTGTCCTCTAGTGTACCTCATCCCAATGACAAGAAAATAACAATAACCTAATTGTCATCAAGTTAGGTTTTTCCCTGTGATGTTATTTTCTATGTTGATGGTTTTATATTTGTGATAGGGAGAAGAGTACAAGGTGATTTGGCCTGACCAACCAGAATTCATCAGAATGGCTGCAAAATTTGGTGCGACAATTGTGCCATTTGGCGTTGTTGGGGAAGATGATATAGCACAGGTTTGTTAATGCTGTCCTACATATATTTTCTTTTGCAACATTAGAATAAATAATGATGCTTTTTGGTTCCATGATAATATTTCCCTTAAAAGCTTTGATCACGTTAACTGTTAGCTAGTCTCCTTTCATATTTGGAAGTTGCAGAGAGTTTCTTTCTCTCTGTTGTGTATATTGCATTTTCGAAGAAATTAATTTTATAAGAGAAATTTAACTCGTAGAAAATAAAAGGAGAACAAGGAAGAACTATTCACTTATCTCTTTGATCTGTATATAGTAACTTATTCATACTTGGAAATGGAACCAGTTATGTACCCATTTCTCAACATATTCTTGCCTGATCTTAGCTGTTCTGATTGCAGTTAGTTCTCGACTATGACGACCTAAAAAGGATTCCTATATTGAGTGACCAGATAAGGCGTGACAACGAACTGGCGGCGAGGATGGGTGTAACAGTCAGGTTCATTCATGGTTCCCTATTGTTTTTGTCTCGTTTCCTAGTATATGCTCCTTTCTCTCTTGCTTCTTTCATTCTGAACCATTTATAGGTATATTCTCATAACTGTTCTTTACATTTCTGTAGGACGGGCACGACCGGGGAGGTTGCCAATCAAACGTTGTATCTCCCAGGCCTTTTACCTAAGGTACCCGGTCGTTTTTACTACTTGTTTGGAAAACCTATTCATACAAAGGGAAGGCAGGACTTGTTGAAAGACAGAGAGAAAGCAAGAGAGTTGTACTTACAAATAAAATCTGAAGTTCAAAATAGCATGAATTATTTGCTTAAGAAAAGAGAGGAGGATCCTTACCGAAGCGTCATTGATCGGACCACATATAGAGCATTTTCTGCTACTTTTGATGATGTCCCAACATTTGATTATTAGGTGATGAATTAGAAGTTAGATTTATTTCTATAGTAGATGATGTATGCCTATTCATGGTTCCATTTTATGATGGTATATTAAAATTTTCTCCCAATATGAGCAAGCTTTCCACCAATGACTAAGGACAATATCAAATCTTTATCATAACTTGCATCAGTCTCCGATAGAACTTGATCAAGCAGAAACAATTTTAATTTTTCTGCAGATATTGTTCTAATTGTCAAAGATTATTGCACCTATGATCTTAAGGGTCTTTAGATTAAGTACCACTTTGATCCTACTTTAGTTCAATTTCGAAGCTAAGCCACTGACTAGGCTCCAATATGAAAACTCAACTGCAGTTACTATCAGTAACGTACACAGGAGTTTTTGTAAGCGGTGTTACCATTTTGGACGTGAACAAATAAAATAATTACTGTAATAATATCATATTTAAAAAAACAATCAGGAAAAAGAAACAACACAACTTACAATGCAGCATCCCTCCAATTTAAAAAATGTGTTGTGTTAGTCAAGTAGTACAAAAGTATTAAACATAAAAAGAGGCTGCGGAGGTTCGAACTCACGGCCCTGCATAGATATTAGACGCCTCTGTGTGACAAGTGGTGTCACTTATTTCCTTTTATTACTGTGTCCTTGTTTTTTCATTTAAATTATACATAAATAATTAGTAAAGATTTTCGACACGCAAAGGTAGATCCGCCCCTGGTTACTATTCCCTGTTAACATCACAACATGTGCATCAACTGCAGCTGATCCACTACAAGAAATTTGACTTTCAGCTACCAATTTTCGCAAAAGGGACATAAATTTGATCGTTATAGATGTATGACTATATCTTTTTGGGGTCGTTTTCAACATTAGAAAGAGGATAACATACCGTCCTTAAGAAGCATAATATTCGGATTCCGGACTATTTGTTGGTCATCACATTCACAGGTTGTTTGGACTTTAGAGCTGAAGTGAGTGGATATAACTGAAGAACTGAGGCAGAAAAAATTTATGGTTCATTATCTCATCCAGATAAGTTTGCACCAGATTCTCTTTTAAATACATATTCTCCCTTCCAATATAACGAAGGTTAAAACAATTAAGGGTGGAATGAGAATTTTCAAATATAAAAATGTGTCAATTCTTTTTGGAACATACTAATAAGGAAATAGTGCCACTTAAAACGTTAGAATTATCAAATAGCCAATACTCCTATTTGGTTTCCTGTAGACTGTAGTGCAAGTAAAAAAGTTGAATGTGATCTGTTCCGTTCATACTGATTTCAGTTTTACTAATTTGGTTTCCTATAGAAGCCGATGAACAAGTAACATGTTCCTTTTGTAGTGTGCCACAGAAAATGTGATAAAAAGGAAATAAAATATTAAAGTTAAATTCCATGGAATAGAGGTTTACTTGTTCACTTCAAGTAATAGTAAGAGATTCTGTTCCAATAGCAAATATCCTTATCTAGTAGCTTGTTCTAATTCTTGGAGGCTCAAATTTGAGTAATCTTATTCTTTACTTGAAGATTGAAATATTCACATTTATCTCTTATACCCTCAACTATTCTCACAAAAAAATCTCATTTTACCTCTTTCCTTCTTGGCCTTATTAGCCCTCTCATGAAAATCCACCAATGGGGAATGAAAACCTCATAGCCAGGCAAAGTAGGAGAATTTGGTTCTTTCACATTATAGACAAAGCTAAGAGAATCCAAAGATATAACAGTAGGAACAGAATAAAGAAGAGAATGTATACATGTACAACATGACTCAACTTCTCTATATAAGGAGCAACTTTAACTTGATTAAAACCAAACAAGGGGAAAAGAAACTAAGCAATAAGCTATAGTCTAAATAATAGTTTATGGCTGGTTATGACAAGGGTCCATACCAAGATGATTGGGGAAAGCCAATTACTACTGTAAGTGACTACCCTGATCATGTCCATCGCCCTGTTATCATTGGTGGCGTCGAGGGCTATGTGGTGAGAGCTCAAAGAATTGTTGAAGTTCGTCATAGTTATGATTCGAGAGGTCTTCTTAGCGAGTACAATGTGCACGACGAATGGGACAATCATAGTCCTAGGAAGGTCCATGAATTCCTTGATAAAGTTCATAACGAAGCTAGTCAACCAACTCTTTTGAGCTCTCCAAAGTGGAGCACTAAGCCTAGTTGGAGGAGTGAAGATCATGACTCTCCCAAGTATAGTGAGCATCGCGATTTTAGTGGGAGCCCTCTTCGCAATAAGTTTGAAGGATTGCACCTCCATGATAATCGAGGATCAAGTCCATATTCGTACAGGAAAGATGGTTATGAAAAGCCTAGCTTCACTCACTCCGCGGATTCTCCCAAGGCTGGCCATTTCAAGGACTATGGGGTCAACAACAAATGGGATTCACCACCAAGATCAAGAGGAATAAGCCCATATAGCAACACCAAAGATGATTATGGCAAGCCAAAATTCAATGGAGGTTACAAAACAACTAGTCCTCCACTTAGCCAGGCCACAAATGATATTGCCACTGCTATGAAGATCCTTGAGGAAGGTAATAACACTTTGACTTCTCCTACTTATGCACCAAAATCACATTTTCCAGCATCTTACTCAACTCCACATAGAAAAGAGAGTTACCCTGAGAGAAATCAAGGTGGAAAGCCTCTGGCTTCACCTGTGTCTACACAGCCATCCTATTATCCAACATCAAATCCGACAACCGAAAGGAAAGAAAGTTACCCTGTACCAATAAAAGGAATGAAGCCTCTGTTTTCCCCTGGCTATACACAACTACCAACTTCAAACCCTCATCCTCAAAGGAAAGAAAGTTACCCTGAAACAGCGCATGACACAAAGCCTCTGTTTTCCCCTGTTTATACACCACAATCACATTCACCAACTTCTAATCCGACATCTCAAAGGAAAGAAAGTTACCCTGAATCAACGCATGGCGTAAAGCCTCTGTTTTCCCCTGGCTATACACAGCAACCGCATTTACCAAATTCAAACCCTCAGCCTCAAAGGAAAGAAAGTTACCCTGAAACAGCACATGGCACAAAGCCTCTGTCTTCCCCTGGCTATACACAAAACCCACATTTACCAACTTCAAACCCTCATCCTCAAAGGAAAGAAAGTTACCCTGAAACAGCGCATGGCACAAAGCCTCTGTTTTCCCCTGTTTATACACCACAATCACATTCATCAACTTCTAATCCGACATCTCAAAGGAAAGAAAGTTACCCTGAATCAACGCATGGCGCAAAGCCTCTGTTTTCCCCTGGCCATACACAGCAACCACATTTACCAACTTCAAACCCTCAGCCTCAGAGGAAAGAAAGTTACCCTGAAACAGCGCATGGCGCAAAGCCTCTGTTTTCCCCTGTTTATACACAACAATCACACTTAACAACTTCAGGTCCAATGCATCAAAGAAAAGAAAGTTACCCTGAGACAACACACGATGCAAACCCTCATTTTTCCACTGCTTCTGCACAACAATCACATTATCCAACTTCAAATCCAACACCTCAAAATAAAGAAAGTTATCCGAATAAACCACAAGGTGGGAAACCTCTGTTTTCCCCTGCTGATAAACAAAAACCACACCCTCCAACATCAAATTCAACACCTGAAATGAAACAAAGCTACCCTGATTATGAAACAGGAGGTTGGAAACCTTCATTTACCCCTTCGTCTCCACAAAAGGAACACTACAGTCCGCAAATGGAAGACCATTACCCCGACAAAATCCAGGGCGGTAAGTCTTTTCCATCTCCTTATGAGGAACCCCGCTATGGTTCAATCATCCCACCAAAAGAAACCATCAATAGCAGTGAGGCCAAGAAAAGGTATGCTAACTTAAAACCCGTGTCACCAGCACATATGAAATACAATGGAACACTTGATAGCAGAGAGGCTGTGAAAAAGTACAACGGTGCATTTGTTCCTTAGAGAAATGCAGGGATATTGATTGGCTTATTGAAGATGGTTTCTGCTACAATGACTCAAGCACACCATATCTTTTGTTTTCTACTTCGCGAGTGTGGTAATGTTTTCTTTAATGTTTGTGTTTGAATAAAAGCATGTTATGGTAAGTAGTAGTAATACAGTTTGCTTATGTACTTGTGATTGCATATGAAATGAGAAAACAGTTGTGTTTATTATGTAAATTTGTTCATGCTTTGGCACATGAGTTGTTTGTTTCCAACCTAGCTTGGTGAACTGGATAAGTTGGATAAATTTCTCATTCACTGGACAATAACTTCATCTAATATCGAAAAGTACCATACTTTGATCAAATTTATTACTTTAAATCATCCTCTTCATCAAGTTAATATTGATTTCAGCTTTACTTTAATCTAATTTCCAGTATATATAGTTTGGCCAAAACTTATTTACTTTGAAATGAAATTTTCAAAAATTGTGTGCGCCGTCCACCTGCTCCATAGAAATAAAACCAGGCGGAAAGATCAACAAAGCAACAGCAAAATGAAAAATAAAACTAAAATAAAATTCCAATAATGAGGCAATTCATGAACTAATACGAAAAACCAACTATAAGAATTCCATCACAAACAACAAAAGGTATGAACTGGAGTGAACAAAGTCCAAAACACGAAATTTGAAACGTAATTCCTGATTAAAAGAAGATTAAGAGTAAGTCAAGCAACAGATGAGGACTTTTCCTAAAAGCTTCCAGAAACAGCCACAAATGGATATGAGAATTATCAAAGTTGGAAGAAAGAATTTGACTTATAAATAATACAATAGTATGGAACTTACTTTTTGTTAAGAATCTGTAAAAATAAAACAATAAATTTTCTGAAAAATACAGAAACAGTGAGAAACCTCACTAGCGCGGGTTCTAGCGCGGAATTAGCACGGCCGTGCTAGTGAAATTTACCAGAGACAGTGAGAAACCTGACAAGCATGACCACTAACGCGAGCACGTGTGCGCTAGTCCAGGCGTCCTTAGCTTCTCTTATGAAAAAAAATAATAATATAAGAATAAACCGATGCCACTGAATACATAGTGTGTCCTTAAGGAAATTATTCCCCTTAAATACCCGAGGTTTTGGAATATATACTCTGAGGATATAACGATTTAACTCACCTGTGTATTGGTACCAAAAAACTCCGGTGATCGGCGAACCACTTAATGGTCGTAAAACACACAGGAATATTTTTGTGCAGAAGAAGAAGAAGAATATCAGAAAATTTAGTAAGTAAAAATTCTGGGATTCAAGGCATATTTATAGCCAATTTAGTACTGTTTCTGAAAAGGTTTTGCAACCTTTCAGAACAGCCATAGCTGTTGGAACATGTGTGAATCATTTCAGAACAGCCATAGTTAAAAACAGATTTAAAATAATCCGAGAAAGAAACGGGTCGAACTGGACCGGGTCGCGAGTCATTCCAGATTTGAAACTTTTCCATTGATTAATTAAATAATTTGAAAAGAATTTTGTCCAAAAAGATTAATCAATCAATCTTTGACCAAATTAAATCCAAATCCAAATCCAAAGCCGAAGACGAAGACGCAGTCGAGCCGAGCGAGCGACGATGACGACGACGCGATGCTTGCCTTTTTCTCAACTCTTTAAGAGCTAGAAGAAGAATTTCTCTATATATACACATAGATTTTCTTTCCTTCTTCCGATGAGGAGCAAAGTGCACTAATGCAAAATTTCACTTCCCTCCATTTCTTTTCCCATCATTTTTCATTCACTCTCTTTAAGCTACTCCAAACTTAAAATTAAACTAGAGTAAGTTTAAAAGATGAAATTTCGAACGCCAAACGTGACTAAAAGAAAAATAAAGCAAATCAAGCAATAGATTTAGACATTTAATTGTAGATCCTAAAAGCTTCGAGAAACAACATGCACAAAAAGGATATGATAATTATATACGGAAGTTGGAAGAAAGAATTCACTTATATACACTAACAGTATAGAATATTTTACATAATTTAATGTATCTTTTATATAGCAGGTACTTCAATAATTACTTGTAATTAATTTTTTACATGATCAGATAGTATAAAAAATTATTTGACGCTCTGAATTAAACTATTGATCAAATAACTTTCAAATTTGCATTATACACAGTCTCAGAGAACTTAGAAACCTTACATGACTGGGGGTACCACAAATCAAACAAAAACTAGTGGTTCGACGGTTTTTAGCTAGCATTTGGCCATAAATTTTTAAATTTGTTTTGGGTGAAGTTTAGCTTGAAGAAGAAAATGTGTTTGGACATACGTTTTCAAAACATATTTCCCAAATTTATTTTGGAAAAACATGTGTATTATGAGGGATTTGTGGTTTTGTCAAAATATAGGCAAAATTTACGGCCAAACATATGTTTGCCAAATAAAACCCAAGTTTATTTTGACAAAATCTATAGCCAAACGGGTCCTTATTTCTTACGTGTTGAAGAATCTTCAAGCCGATGGTGCCTAATTCTCTTGAGTAAGAGCCCGTTTGGATTAGCTGATGGTAAATAACTGATAAGTTTGAAGTGCTGGAAAGTTTTTTTCAGTGCTGAAACTAATAATAAGCAGTTGATTTGTTTGATTAAAAAATGCTGATAAGCTATTCTTTTATTAAAATATCTAAAATACCCTTGAATCTTTTTCAAAAGATTATAAATTAAAAAATTTCTTTGTAAAAAAATAAATAACAAGAAATATGGAATGAAGAGAAAGTCAAGAACTTTATTTTGGAAAACGTATATTGTGAATTAGAAAATATTATTAATGATAAATTAGTAAAAATATTGGTCAAACTAAAAGTGCTTATAAGCTTGAAAGCCATAAATTGGGGTTGAAAAAAATCACACCCGCGTATAAGAAATATATTAGAAAATAATCAAATAAATAAAATTGTGCCATCTCAAACAACTTTAGCTTTTAACTAATTACTAACATGTTTCACTTATTCCTTAAGTGTTTACATTTTAAATGGTAAAAGAAACACTTGAATATTCACTTTGTTCCGTTCTTTAGTGTCTAACTTAAATTAAAGCTTCAAATATTAGAATATAGAACTTCATTTCATTTAGTGATTCTTGATTTTTTAAAAATGAAACGTAAAAATTAAAACAAATCAACTATTGTTAAAAGCACAAACCAAAAAATGAATATTAAACCATAACCATTAAAATAATATTTGATATATATTTCAAAATTATCAAAAAATAACCTTTATGAATTGTTTAATACTCCCTCCGTTTCGGAAAAGTCGACAATGTTTGAAGTATACGTGTCAAACCATTCAATTCTAAGTCGTATTTAGAGATTGATTCCGTTAGCTTTCTATGTTCTCATTCCATTTTATATGATATTATATTTCTTTGGAATTCATACATTTTTTCCTTTGATTAAGTACGACTATATCTATTTTTGAAGTTGATTTCATTGATGTTACTCATGGTATGTGGTTTTACGATGTTCACTACTTTGTCGAATCTTCTTGTATACGGTCGATATCGGAGAGTCCGATATCGAGACTTCTATGATATGCCAAGCCCGATCTCGAGAGGCTCGAAGTAAAATCTAAAGTTCGACCTCGAAGTGCATATCTCGAGGAAGTATGTCGAAGGCCCATCACGGCCTACCTCGGAGCAGTCTATAATCGATGACCGTCATGAAAATGCGGGAATTTCCCAAGAATACGTGGTTAGAACTGATAAGGTCTGCAAAGATAGTAAAAGTCCGTACAAGGCCGTTATATAGCTGTACCAATAGCATTTCTCTGTTATAATTAGACATGTACTATGTTGGGATTCACCTCTCCTATATAAAGGGGACCCCAATCATTCTTGTAAAAAAATATTTTTTGACTGCAATAGAACATTATCTGCTTTTTCGTGCTCAACACTGTCTCTCAGCTTTATTGCTCCTTATTTAGTGTTCTTCATCTATTGCTATTATCCGACCTCGAGGCCTCCGATTCCAGTGAGCTCGAGGCTCCAGTCTTGTGATAACTTTGGTTTGCTTTATCTCATTTTCCTTACTTACATTCATTACTTCTTGATTATTAACTAGTAATGGAATAAATCACATATTTTTAAAACCACAAATCAAATATAATTGTTAATACCATTTTCAAGGTAAACAGTTTGGCGCCCACCGTGGGGCTAAAAAAATAGTGATTGTTTTGGTGCTAGTTTTCTGAAAACACAAGTTATTTTTCACACTTTATCTTGTCCAAAAATCTTTAGTTTCAGGTCAAAAAATGTCTAACTCAACAAATGCACAAGGAAACAATGGTCTTGAGCTCCATGGAGAGAACAATGCTACAACCTCAATCGCCGGTGTGCCACAGCGAAACCCTGGGGTAGCACTAGCACAAATCCCCGTCGATGTAGGCTCACGCAATGCTTTGCATGTTGATATAGACACTGATACCGATGGAAGTGTGCGCGGAGGTGACCAACACGAAGCGCAAAGAACGCAAGCTCGGGAAGAAAGAGAAGTTAGCATAAAGGTCATTTTTGAGATGTTACAAGCACATCAAATGGCCATTGCTCAGCTACAGAGTCAACAAAAAACCCCGAGCACAGCGGGACCGGAAACAACTCCTCGAGTTGAGCAAGCACTAGAAAGATCGAGTAATAACAAGTCAGGAATAGACCCCACTATTATGAAAATGCTCGAGGACCTCACCAAAAGGATTAAATCAGGAGAAAAGAAGATAGAGGCCAACGACAAAAAAGTAGAAACCTATAACTCGAGGGTCGATCAGATCCCAGGCGCACCTCCGATTTTGAAAGGGATAGATTCGAAGAAGTTCGTGCATAAACCATTTCCGTCGAGTGCGGCTCCGAAGCCTATTCCGGAGAAATTCAGGATGCCCGATATCCCAAAGTACAACGGGACCACAGATCCTAATGAACATATTACCACCTATACTTGAGGTATAAAAGGGAATGACTTAAAAGACAACGAGATCGAGTCCGTATTGTTAAAGAAATTTAGAGAAATACTGTCCAAGGGGGCCATGATGTGGTATCATAACCTCCCCCCGAACTCAATAGATTCGTTTGCCATGTTGGCAGACTATTTTGTGAAGGCACATGTTGGTGCCATTAAGGTCACTACAAGGAAGTACGATGTCTTCAAAATTAAACAAAGAGAGAACGAGATGCTAAGGGAGTTCGTATCACGCTTTCAGATGGAGCGAATGGAATTACCATCAGTCTTCGATGACTGGGCGGTGCAAGCCTTCACTGAGGTCTTGAATGAACGAAGCTCGATAGCTTCGAAGCAGCTGAAGCAAAATTTGATCAAGTATCCCGCCGTGACTTGGGCGGATGTGAATAACAGGTATCAATCGAAGATCAGGGTCGAGGACGAACAATTAGGAGCCCCCTCGGGCTTAGTATATCCAAGCAGGCGCTTAGCAAAAGAATCAAGAAATGCAGAAAGGGAGTCGAAACCGAACAAGGAAAGATACCAACTATATGTTGAAGACCGAAGAAACTCCCCAAGGCGTGATATACTTCGAAACGATCGAAAGGTAGATCGAGGTCAAAGTTCTCGGGGACTCATGAGCAAAACTAGGTTCGACAGGCACACGAGGCCGATAGAGGCACCCCGATTGTCAGAGTATAACTTCAACATCGATGCATCAGACCTCGTATCAGTAATAGGTAAGATTAGAGATACCAGGTGGCCGAAGCCAATACACTAGGATCCTTACCAAAAGAACCCCAACTTAATGTGCAAATACCATGGCACTTACGGTCATAGGACCGAAGATTGTAGACAACTTCAGGAGGAGATAGCCCGACTGATCAGCGAAGGGCACCTTCGAGAGCTCCTCAGCGACCGAGCTAAGAATCACTTTCGAGAAAGAGAGGTGGACAGGAAGAACGAACAGGAGGAACCGCAACATATCATTCATATGATCATTAGAGGAGTCGACGTCCCACAGGGACCTGTGTTCAAACGGACAGAATTATCCATCACAAAAGAAAAATGGACTCGGAGCTGCGTACCCGATGATGCTATTACATTCTGCGAGGAAGACATCGAGGTCGTATCTCATCCTCATAATGACACACCGTTAATTTATTTTCTTTTAAATAAAGTTCAAATTAAACGTGTGCTCGTGGATCCAGGTAGCTCGGCCAACATAATCAGGTCGAGGGTTGTGGAGCAGCTCGGGCTGCTCGACCAAAATCATCCCCGCCTCTGGAGTCCTGAATGGATTCAACATGGTGAGTGAGACAATGAAGGGAAAAATCATCCTCCCAGTCAACGTGGCCGGTACAATTCAAGATACCAAGTTTCACGTCATCAAAGGTGACATGAGATACAACGCCTTGCTTGGAAGGCCGTGGATTCATAGTATGAGGGCGGTGCCATCAACTCTTCATCAAATGATGAAGTTTCCAACAAATGATGGTGTAAAGACGGTGTATGAATAGCATCATGCAACAAAGGAGATGTTCGTGGTGCACGATATGGCACCAACATCGACGCCTTCCACCTAGGAGAAGTCAAAAGACAAGGAAGTAGCCAAATAGCAACCACATTCTATACCATGGGTTGAGTCCGAGGGACAGGTGATTAGTGAGCAAGTAGTCGAGGATGACGAAGAAGACTTCCTCACTACTTGAACCTTCGTTGCCCCCGAAGAGACAGATGCAACGAAGTCAACAGTCGAAGAGCTCGAACAAGCCATATTGGTCGAACATCTTCCAGATTGAAAGGCATACCTGGGAACGAGATTAACCCCCGATCTCAGGAAAAAACTCATTCAATTTCTTATTGATAACATTGATTGCTTCGCTTGGTCCCATTTAGATATGACAGGGATCCCGCCAGAAATAACCACCCATCGACTAAGCGTCGACCCCAAGTTCAAACCAGTAAAGCAAAAAAGGAGGCCTCAGTCCGAGGTAAAGCATGAATTCATCAAGGACGAGGTAACAAAGCTTCTCAAAATATGTTCCATTAGGGAAGTGAAATATTCTGAGTGGTTAGCTAATGTAGTAATAGTCCCCAAAAAGGGAAATAAATTGAGAATGTGTGTAGATTATAAAGATTTAAATAAATCCTACCCTAAAGATTCATTTCCATAACCCAACATCAATCGTTTGATCGACGCCACGACCAGTCACGAGATCCTTGCTTTTCTCGATGCCTACTCAGGGTACAATCAAATTGAAATGAACTGGAGGACCAAGAAAAGACTTCATTCATCACGAAGTATGGCACATATTGTTATAATGTAATATACTTCGGGCTAAAAAATGCGGGAGCCACATATCAACGCCTAGTTAATAAGATGTTCGAACATCAAATATGCAAGTCTATGGAAGTTTACATTGATGACATGTTAGTTAAGTCCCTGTGTACAGAGGACCATTTGTCTCATTTGCAGGAAACATTCGATATCCTAAGGAGGTATAACATGAAGCTCAACCCCGATAAATGTGCCTTCGGAGTCGGATCGGGCAAATTTTTAGGCTTCATCGTATCGAACAGGGTGATCGAAATCAACCCCAACAAAATCAAGGCCATCGAGGAGATCACCGTGGTGAATAGTGTGAAAGCAGTACAATGGCTGACCAGGCGGATATCAGCTTTAGGCCGATTCATCTCGAGATCGTCATATCGGAGTCATTACTTATTCTCCTTACTCAAGAAAAAAAACAACTTCGATTGGACACTGGAATGCCAACATGACTTGGAAGAATTAAAGCGGTATCTCTCGAGCCCACCTTTGCTCCATACCCCGAAGGAAGACGAAAATCTATACTTATATTTGGCTGTGTCCGAGGTAGCGTTAAGTGGTGTGTTGGTTCGAGAAGAACAAGGTACGCAATTCCCTATCTATTACGTAATTCGAACCCTAGGAGATGCTGAAACCAGGTATCTGCACTTAGAAAAACTAGCTCTTGCATTAGTAAGTGCATCTAGAAAATTGAAACCTTGCTTTCAATGCCACCCTATATGTGTTTTAACTACATATCCTCTTTGAAACATCTTGCATAAGCCCGAATTATCGGGCCGATTGGCCAAATGGGCCATCAAACTCAGAGGGTATGATATCGAATATCAAACCCGAACGACCATCAAGTCTCAAATTTTGGCGGACTTCGTGGCTGATTTTACGCATGCCCTCGTGCCCGAGGTAGAGAAAGAACTCTTGTTAAAAAAAAGGGGCACATCATCGGGGGTATGGACCCTTTTTACTGACGGAGCCTCGAACGTGAAAGGGTCCAGGCTCGGCATAGTTCTAAAATCACCTACGGGCGGCATAATTAGACAATCTATAAAAACTTTGAAGTTGACTAACAATGAGGCCGAGTATGAGGCCATGATTTCAGGTCTCAAACTGACCAAAGGCCTAGGAGCAGAGGTCATCGAAGCAAAATGTGACTCTCTTTTGGTTGTAAACCAAGTAAATGTGAGCTTCGAGGTTCGAGAAGATAAGATGCAAAGATACTTAGACAAGCTTCAAGTAACATTGAATCGTTTCAAAGAGTGGGCCCTGGTTCACATACCTTGAGAACAAAACAGCGAGGCCGATTCACTCGCAAATCTGGGATCGTCTGTCGAAGAAGATGACATACTCCCGTGAACTGATTTATAACTATCAAAATCGGTGATCGAAGAGGGCCATGCCGAAATCAACTCCACAAGTCTAACATGGGATTGGAGGAACAAGTACATTGACTACTTGAAACATGGGAAACTCACCACGGATCCAAAAGAATCGAGGGCCTTTCGAGCCAAAACAACTCGATTTTCACTCGACGAGAATGGAACACTATATAGAAGGATCTTCGACGAACCATTAGCAGTATGCTTGGGACCAGGGGACACCGACTATGTGCTTCGAGAAATTCACGAAGGCACCAGTGGAAACCACTCCGGATCTTTGGTTTGCAAGGTGATCAGAGCAGGGTACTATTGGGATAGCATGGAAAAGGACACCAAGGAATTCGTTCGAAGATGTGACAAATGCCAAAGATTTGCACCAATGATTCACCAACCCGGTGAACAACTACACTCAGTCCTATCCTCGTGGCCATTCATGAAATGGGGGATGGACATCGTCGGCCCCTTACCAACGGCACCAGGTGAAGTTAGATTTATTTTATTTATGACTGACTAATTCTCGAAATGGGTATAAGCACAGGCCTTCGAGAAGATAAGAGAAAAATAAATCATCAACTTCATATGGGATCACATCATATGCCGATTCGGGATCCCCTCTGAGATTACATGTGATAATGGGAAGCAGTTCATCGACAACAAAGTGACAAAATTCCTCGAGGATCACAAAATCAAAAGGATCCTATCAACGCCTTACCACCCAAGTGAAAATGGTCAGGCCGAGTCCACAAAAAAACTATCATTCAAAACTTAAAGAAGATGTTAGATAGTGCAAAGGGGAAATGGAGAGAAGTGCTGCTCGAGGTACTATGGGCGTATCGAACAACCTCGAAGTCAAGCATAGGGGAGACCCCATTCTCTCTAGTATATGGGTCCGAGGCGTAGATACCAGTCGAGGTCGGAGAGCCAAGTGCCAGATTTCAGCACGCCACCGAGGACTCAAACAACGAGGCCGTGAATACCTCCCTCGAACTACTAGATGTAAAGCGCGAGGCTGCACTGGTCCGAATGGCCGCTCAAAAATAAAGGATCGAAAGATACTACAACAGAAGAACAAACCTCCTATACTTCGAAGTCGGGGACTTAGTTCTAATAAAAGTAACCCTCAACACTTGAAACCCAAACGAAGGGAAGCTAGGCCCTAGCTCGGAAGGACCGTACCGCGTCCTCGGAGTAGTAGGCAAAGGGTCCTACAAATTTGGCACCATGGAGGGCGAGCAACTACCAAGCAATTGGAACATATCGATGCTCAAACACTATTATTGCTAAGGTATAACCTTCTCCCTTTTCGTTTATATTTCATACTAACTTGTTGCAGGTGTTCCATTGAGAGGAATCGAAGCACCCTTCAGCTCGAAGACCTTGGGTTTTAAAGCATGTGTTGCACTATTTTTCCCTTAGATCGGGTTTTATCCCAAATGGGTTTTACCGAAAAGGTTTTCAACGAGGAAACATCTATATGCTACCTAAGGAAAACTCATCAAGTATTCAAGGCTTATTTTCAATCAACCTCGAATACTGGGGGGCATCACCCTCGGAGTTTACCTTTTCAAAGAAACCAAGTTATGCCAAAGAGGGCCTCGATAGGAGAATGTTGTATCGAGCCAAACGGTCAAATGAACCGTGTCCGTGTAGAATATCGAGCTCCCAATGGCAAAAACATGTATGCATGTATCAAGTAATCGAAGAAGCATCCTTGTTCATCAAAACACTTTGTGCCTTAAAGAAGTTTACTAGTCTTGCATGAAACGGCTCAAGGGCCAAATACTCCCAAACACTCGAGGATTGTCATAGACAGTCAACTTATCGAGCCATCACGGACTCGATCTCATAAGAACTCAATAAGGAAACATCGAATCTGTAGGACCTCAATGAGGCAACATCGAATCTATAAGACCTCAACGAGGCATAATCAAACTTATAAGACCTTAAAAAGGCATAACCCCGATATTTAAGGCCAAGGCTATATATTCAAACTTGTAAAACCCCTAAATAGGCATACCCTCGATATAGAGGCTGAGGTCATCTCACCCGGGTGACTAATATAAAGACTATGGTCATATGAAAAGGCTACGACCAAAGTAATGCGGCTCGGAGACGTATGACTTCCGCCATAAAATCCAAAGGCCTTCAAATACTTCAAAAAAACCGATTAATCAGGCTACCCTCGGCATAAGCAAAGGAGCTTCGATAATATCAGCTCCGAACAATGAATGGGATTCGAAATAATCAGCCTTCGGGAGAACCTCACGAGGTACTCAATTATCGTCATATATCGACTTATAATCGAGGTTCCTATTTGAGCCGTCGAAGAGTCGGGCGAACACAAAACATGTCAAGGCATAACAAAACTTTAAAAGTCTTTAGCCAGAATGGGGGAAAATTATAGCCATATTACAGGTCGAATTGATCCAATCTAAAAAGAGCCTAAGGGTCAATATGTAAGAGCCTAAGGGCCAACCTAAAGAGCCTAGGGCCAATCTAAAGAGCCTAAGGGCCAATGTTTTGAAATCTAAGGGTCGATACCTAAACGACCTAAAGGCCAAAGCACACTGTGCTCGAGACCCCACCTAAGTTCGGACTCGAAGGTCCCGAGCTAACGCTCAGTTCGAATATCGGACCTTATATGGTCACTTACTATCGATCGATCATCGAGCACATAAACCTAAGGGTTTTACATTATGAGTCCAACATATTGGACTGATAATCGACAAGCATCAAAAATCAAAGACAAAGGCAAGATGAAAATTTATGCAAAAATAAGATGAAAGGTTTCTTTATATATAAACAATAGTACAAAGGTACATCTACAACTCTCCCACGGGGAGCCCTTTACAAAAATCAAAAGAAGACCTAGTCTATCATCGGGGACTTTGTATTTTACCCCTCGGGGACTTTGCCTTCATCAACACCCTCAGGACTAAATTCCTTATCGGCCTCCTCCTCATCGCCTTCAACGTCGTCTTCATCAGAAGAAGAAACAAGGAACTTGGTTCCAATATCGTACGCCTTGGCCTGATCTATCTCCTCCGAGAGATCGAATCCCTTAGCGTGAATATCCTCGAGGGTTTCCCTCCGAGACTTGCATCGAACATATTTTTTGCTCCTCCTCTCTCGATTGGAGGCCCCTCTCAACTCCATTTGGGCATCAGCAGCGTCTTTCCAATAGATGGATACCTTCCTGTCGGCCTTTGTTTGTATCTCTTTGGCTTCAGATCGGGCTTTCTCGATCTTGACCTTCACTTTTTTAAGATCAGCCTCGAGCTTAGTTATCTTGCCCGCCTGAACCGAATTGCTATCTTGAGCATTTTGGAGTTGAATCTTGAGGGATGCTTCTTCTTGGCCGTAGAAAGGACATCCATTTGTGTCTTCCACTTATTGCATTCGGAGTTAACTTGGGTGACCTCACTCCGAAGATGCTCCAACATTTCTACCTTCTACTGCAACTTAGTGATCGAAGTGTTAGCCTCCAAAGATGGGAGAAGAAGCCCATACTCTTTCAAAACTAAGGTTACCTGCTTCTCAAGCTCGTCCTCGTAGTCCCGAGCTCGGGTCAACTTTAATTGAAGTTGTACCAACTCATTTTCCTTCTTGGCACAAAGAAGCCTGAGGGTATTCTCCTCATTAGAAGATCTATGCAACTCGGCCCCACATCAACGTAGCTCAGCCTTAAATTTGTCAAAGGCCTACAGAAAGAAAAGTTTGTTCAGAAAAAGAATAAGAAACAAGGAACTTGGTTCCAATATCGTACGCCTTGGCCTGATTTATCTCCTCCGAGAGATCGAATCCCTTAGCGTGAATATCCTCGAGGGTTTCCCTCCGAGACTTGCATCGAACATATTTGTTGCTCCTCCTCTCTCGATTGGAGGCCCCTCTCAACTCCATTTGGGCATCAACAGCGTCTTTCCAATAGATGGATACCTTCTTGTCGGCCTTTGTTTGTATCTCTTTGGCTTCGGCTCGGGCTTTCTCGATCTTGGCCTTCACTTTTTTAAGATCAGCCTCGAGCTTAGTTATCTTGCTCGCCTGAACCGAATTGCTATCTTGAGCATTTTGGAGTTGAATCTTGAGGGATGCTTCTTTCTTGGCCGTAGAAAGGACATCCATTTGTGTCTTCCACTTATTGCATTCGGATTTAACTTGGGTGACCTCACCCCGAAGATGCTCCAGCATTTCTACCTTCTACTGCAACTTAGTGATCGAAGTGTTAGCCCCCAAAGATGGGAGAAGAAGCCCATACTCTTTCAAAACTAAGGTTACCTGCTTTTCAAGCTCATCCTCGTAGTCCCGAGCTCGGGTCAACTTTAATTGAAGTTTTACCAGCTCATTTTCCTTCTTGGCACAAAGAATCCTGAGGGTATTCTCCTCATTAGAAGATCTACGCAACTCGGTCCCACATCAACGTAGCTCAGCCTTAAATTTGTCAAAGGCCTACGGAAAGAAAAGTTTGTTCAGAAAAAGAAAGAAAATATGAAGTCCGAAAAATTAAAGCACTATTCACCATTGAACAAAGTCGTTGAGCTTCCTCGAAGGTTGACTTTGTATCAGCCGGTTCGGCCTCAGTGAAGCAACCCTGGAAGGGGTCATTCTCACTTGGAACTCCGCCTAACTCGGGTGACTTTAAGTCCCGAGCATCCCTAATGGTGTCCTTAGAGAAGGTTGGGAATGATGGTGAGTGACCCACTATAACGACCTCAGGAAAATCTCCTGAGGCGCTCTGATCGGGTAGAGGTACTTCGACGCCTTTTCCCTTCGAAGTATTCCCTGAAGGGGGAGAAGCAACTGGCATGTAACGACTCGGTCGGTCATTTTAAGAATTTGTGCTCCGATCCCCTATTTAACACTTCTCCCATGTTTTTTTTATGTTATTGGAACTTATCAGAGCGTTGAGTGATGAAATCCGGGGTGATTTTGGACACATAGTCCATAAATGTGGAATTTAACTTTAGAAATATGGCCGTAGCTAGAGCTGTGTGAAGACGGACCCAGAATGGAATTTCGTCGACTCTGTTAGCTCCTTTGGGTGATTTCGGGATTAGGAACGTGCTCGGAATGTGTTTTCGAGGTCGGTTGTGGATTTAGGCTTGAATTGGCGAAAGTTAGAATTTCGGTGATTTCAGCCGATAGGTGAGATTTTGATATCGGACTCGGAACGGATTTTCGAATGCGAAAACAGGTCTATAATGTCGTTTATGACCTGCGTGCAAAATTTGAGGTCATTCGGATGAGTTTAGACGTGTTTCGACGTCGGATGTGAATTCTAGAAATTTCCTAAGTTTCTAGGCTTGAATCTATGCATAATTGATGATTTTGATGTTATGAGATGTGTTTTTAAGGCTCGACCAAGGTATTAGGGTTGGTTGGTAGTTTTTCTTGAGGTCCCGGGGGCCTCGGGTGTGTTTCGGGTGTTCAACGGAAATTTTTGGCCTATAAGTCTTTGTTGATTTTTCTGGGTTTCTTCAGCTGTGTTTTACTCTCTGTAATCGCAAGGGTTCACCTGCGATCGCGTAAGGTAAAAAGTGAGAGGTCCTGCAGTTGTTCTCTGCGATCACAATATAAGGTCTGCGATCGCAGTGTGTTGGAATCTTGGTCAAAGTGATCGCATGACCAGGATCGCGTTCGCATAGAGTATTCTTGGTTTGGGGGAGTTTCAATATTTGTTCTACGTGGTCGCGTGGCCCAACCGCGATCGTGTAGCTCTGGGTCCTCAAGGTTCGCGATCGTGTACTGCTTTCTGCGATCGCATAGCATGATTCCAGGCGCGTGTTTCTTTACTCTCCACGATCGCGACTCCTTGTCTGCGATCACATATAACAAATGCCTGGGCAGTCTTTTAAAGACCCAAATCCGAGGGTTTATGTTATTTTCACCATTTTCGAATTTGAGAGCTCGGGAGAGGCGATTATCGGAGGTTTTCTATCCATTATAGATCAATTTTCATGATTCCAATCTTAAATCCAACCTTTAATTTCGAAAATTTTGGGAAGAAAATGGGAAAAATGGGATGAACTTCATAAACCGAATTATTGAGTTTTGATTGGGTGTTTGACCTCCGATTTGAGAGATTATTATATGTATATACTCGTGAGTGAATGGGTGTCCGGAAAATATAAATTTTACCCTATTCCGAGACGTGGGCCCGGGGGACTTTTTGGGCAAATTTCTTAATTTCGCGTATTAGCTTATAAATAACTAGCTATTTTGTTCCCTTAAATATTTTTTTTTTCACGTTTACGAGATACAATACTTATTAATTTAATAGCTCAATATTAACTACTAAATATTTACAGATAATTAATTATCATGGTATTGTATGGTGAATTATGTGTCACTTTATTAACTTTTTGAAACTTAAAAATAAATGATGCTAGAGAATCATATTTAAATTGTGAGTTATGCTTTTATATAAATTCTCTTTCAAATAGAAAGCATATTAAATAAAAGGAGTATGTTAAAAAACAAAATTATAATATCGAAATTCTTTCAAGATTCATTACTCCGTAAGCGATACATATAAGACTTTGTATCGAATACATTACTTTTGATGTTTGAGTTGTAAAGATGTTGCAGTTAATTTGCATGTTATGATATTTTCATACTTTTTGTATTATTCATAGTTGAATTTTAATTCATAAATATATTAAATAGATTAATTGTTATAATTTTGTGATTTTGATGTAATTTTTATAATTATATTTCATTTTATACTATCTTAAAATTCTTAAAATTAATAAAATTAAAAGATTTGTGGGACTTACACCCCATGTCTCGGGGCTTACGTCTCGCCTCGTCAGAGGTAAAACGCATCGCCTCATGCCCCGTATTTTAAAACATCGGTTCTAATTGACTCGCCCGATTTAGTCACCATGCCTAATATCAAATTGCTCATCCAAATGTCGATCCTTATCTATACTTAGGCATTATTCATAATACTAGTGATTCTATCACACGTCTATTAGAAGCGAACCGTCCATTTGCCATCACTACTCCTTCTCCTCCTGGTGTTTCCTTCATCTTCACTAAGGATATCATCATTAACCCCACACTAAAAAACACGGGCTCGTAAATAATAATAAAATCTAGAATTAAAGCTCCAAATAGTAGAATACAAAACTTTATTTTATTGGGAGGGCAAATAGTATTACTAACCATTCTTGGTTTAAAAAAAGAAAGAAGAAGAGAATGTCACGATGCAAAGCCCATTATAGGTCGTGATAGTGCCAACGTCGTCGTAAGGCAAGCCAACGGTGAACTATCACGTTAATTGTTCATTTCATTACTTTCGAAATCATAAATTTTATTAAGTAAGAAAATTTACACCTTTAAGATCACGGGTACATGCATGATTAGTAATGTACAAAAATAAAAGGTGATAATAATATACAAATCCATAAGCATCAACTAGAATATCTGAAAACTCGGTGTCACAAGTGCATGAGCATTTACTAAGGAGTAGAATAATAATACAACATATGTCTGGAATAAAAATAAGACATGATAAAGTAAATAGTACAATGGAGATTCTGTGAGCTGCGACAATGCAACTCACTATAAAGTCTCCTCAGCAGTTGTGCCAACGCGCCAAAATGACCGCCAAATGAACCTGTTAGATCCTGCACATTTGGTGCAGAAGTGCAACATGAGTACGTAAATCAACACGTACCCCATAAATATCTAGACTAACCCCAGAGAAGTAGTGACGAAGGGTCGACATCGACACTTACTAGTGATCCAATAAATTAGTTGTAATGACAAAATTTGCATTATATTTGCCGTTATTGCCTTGTCATAGATTGGTTATACTGTTTAGGATGTGTTAGAGTTGGTTAGTTCATGTTCAGAGTGGTTATAGAAGGAGTTAAGACACTTAGCCTCTAAAAGTAGCTTTAGAGTTGAAAAACTCAACTAAGAGTTGACTTATTAGTAAACGATCACGAAATGCGGATTTTATGACTCGGATAGCTTCATTAGGTGTTTTGGGACTTAGGAGTATGTTCGAAATATTTTTGTGATGTCCGGTGTAGAATTAGACTTGAATTGGCGAAAGTTAGTTTTTAACGATTTTTGATCGACAATGGAAAATAGTCTATCGGGGTCAGAATGGAATTCTGTAAGTTGGAAAAGGTTCATAATAGCATTTTGGATATGTGTGCAAAATTTCAGGTCAATCGGATGTGTTTTGGTTGGTTTCGGCATCGTTGGTGGATGTTACACCCCATGTTTTCGTACGTGAGAGTACATCGTAAGTCAATTGATGTAAGCACAGAAATAAGATTATATTTGATGGAATATAAAGTAATTTAATCATGTTACATTGTACGTTACAAAAATTTAAGATCATGAATAACAAGTACCAAGAGGGTTGGAAAGCTTAGAAGCTAAACCAATTGAAGAAAATAAGTTTCTTCGAAAGTCGACGAGTTTGGAATGTTATAACATGTACTTTAGGGTGAGACTATGGTTTATTACATAATAAGGAGGTTATTCTATGATTTAATTTTTATCGTATGATAGTTTTGTTCTACATTTTGAATTCAAGCAAGTTGTGAAACAAAAGTCGGCAAAGGTCTTCACAAGTTACACTCATAATGTGCTGAAAATTAGGTCAAATGTAACTGAGATTTTATCCCAATATAATTAAAATTATTGTATGATCTACCAATCAAATTTAATATCTATGAGTCTAGTTTCCAATGCATTAAACCGTTCATCGATACGACATAGGAGTAGAGATATTTGCAGTTTCGCGACACTGCGCAGACATCATAAGTGACAAGTAGGTGGATCACTAGATCTTTTTGAGCAATACATTTAATGTGCTGTATGAGGTCTTATTGGGACATATAATATACCAAATTGAAGTTCTTGGAATTTAGCTTCCAACTATTTTAACCATTCGTTCATACGACATCATGATAAAAAGATATAAGTGTCGGAAAATGGACCAATCCTAGGGTGCCAAGCTAGCACCTCTTTGACTTTTCCAAACTTGATATATATAAATCTTAGGTCGTCTTTCTCTTCATTATTCATCACAAAACGACCATAGAATACCCATAAACATAACCTCAATCTATATTCTAGGGTTTCAAAGAAGATTATCATTCCGGACAAGAAATCGAGAAGCAATAACATCAAAACGATCCCTACGACGTAAGTGTCATTATACCGCCTGTCCTTTTTATTTGTAGTTGGAGTTTTGGATAGTAATACATAGTTAAGAAACGTATAATATCTGTATTTAAGTTTTTAAATATCAAGGAAGGTTGATAAATATGTTTCCTAATAGTTAGAACTCACGGGACGGTGATCGAAAGCCGTGAGTTCGAGTTATTTGACTTGTAGCGGACTGTTTTATGTTGTTGTTGGGCTGCGTGTTTTACTACTATTTTTTGGAGTTTTGGGGGAGTAAGAGTGTGTATAAACACCATATATATGTAGGGTTGTGATCTTGTCGTTCATTGTAACATTTCCGGGTCGTTTGACACGACTACGACAATCGTCTTATGTGTGAAGTGATTAGGTTGTGTGTGGACTGTTTTGGGAGGATCAATATGATTATTATTGATGTTGTTTGGGATATTTGGTTATTGTTTTGACTTGTGTTAAGTCATATAAATAGGGTAGGTGTTGTCCGTTTCATCGTAAAATAGGTTGTGGTCGATACATAATAGTTATGACGCTTAAACGATAACGATAGTGTCATTTATCTTATTGTAGATTAAGGAGTTGTGAAATTTGCGTAGCTTGAGGTTTGGGTAGTATATACAAGGTATGTGAGGCTATACCTTTCCTTCTTTTGCAAGACTCCGATTGTACATAATGTATGAACGAGCTTCCAAAGATACTCTACTCTTAGAAGCTAGCAGTACTTACATTGTTTCCCTTCTTATGGAACAATTGATGTTAAGGTTGCTTCTCTTATTCTTATGTTATCAATGTTGTTGGTACTTCC